>MNPL01009482.1:47113-67270 GCA_002081605.1 Tropilaelaps mercedesae | reverse complement strand
CCCCCCCCCCCTCCCCGGGGTGAGGCTTCAAATACGGCTGCTTTCAAATGCTTTTAAGACCGATGCGAGAACCGCCCGACGACGTATCGAGAGACTCAGATTAGCGTCGATGCTATCACTTTATGCTACCGTTCCAGTTGCAGGTCCAACCAATGCTTCAACCCCAAGGTCGGTTGCGTAACAAATAATGGCACTCGACTCCGATAGCAGCCGACAGCGACCGAACGGCGGCACTAGCGACACCTGAACGCACCCCCCCGGGGTGAGGACCCGAAATGCCAATATGCCCCTGAACCAGACCGAGCCAGAATCCGTCCTCGGAGACGCCTTGAGGACGCATCTTCCGAGTCTCTCGGCGTTGCGTCTGTTTCTTGTTGTTTGCCTAGCGGCTCCATCGTCCCCTCGATGCAAGACAAGTTGGAGGAAGTCTCGAAAGGGTGTTTCGACAAAAAAGGTCCCTATTTGGCTCTGTTTCTATGGGACTTCATCTGCCTGGCCGAGATGCGGAGGAACTCCACCTCCAGGGAGATTGAGGAGAAAAGTTTTCATTTGTTTCCAGCTAGCTCGGGCGGGGAAAAACGCCATCGCCAGATAATCTTCCTGTCAAGGGGTAAGTTGACGTCAGTGTAGTTCCACTGCGAGCGTCAACGCGACGATGCCACGTAATTCTTGAGGACATCGGCTGGCCGTAGATTCCGAAATGAGCAGATATATCGTTTCGTATCGTGGACATGACGAAATGTCCTCCGTAGTCGTGCCATTCGATAGCGGTGCTTTTCTAGTTTCCAAATCTAACGTCAACGAGACGTTGTCTGGCAGACGTGACGCTCGTATTTGCGCTGAATCGTTGTATACATCTATGAAATAGCTGAAAAGAACTAAGTAACGTAGTTTCTGGGTGCCTGTGACCCAGTTGACCCATCAACAATCGGACCACAACACCGGCGCCGCCCTACACCAACAGTAACGACGCACTCAAGCTGACAACTCGTCTTTAGGTTGCCGTGCGTTGCTCTGGCCAGATCCGAAACCATTCTGATTTCCTGAGCAGATCTGACGGTACCCACCTGTCTGCAGCTGGAGCTTGGTGGCGGTCGTACTGCAGTCGACGGCCATATCGTAGAGGAATCGAACGATGAGCGTGCAGACGTCGAGGTGATCGAAACGCTGAACGTCGTCGTTGGCGTCGCCGGTGAACACTGCGTGTATCTGCGCGAGCGTCCTGCTCGTGCCCTCTTCGCCGCACGCGAAACAGCCGAGTAGCTTGAGCGAATCGATCAGCGAATTTGTTGCACAGATTTCGCTGGCGAAAACCTTCGCGTTGGCTGGTTCGTACCTGACAATTCGAAACAAAACAAACGTGACCACCAGCCTACAGCCCCCTTCACTCTGCGGTTCTCCTTCTTCGTACAATGCGTCCGACGATAACGTCCGAGTCAGCTGAGAAACGCCTGGCCGAAACTAGATCAGACGTGTCTTATAACTGAGCTGGTCGGACGCGGAGGCGTTATGTTGTATATACGAGTGTTTTTAAGTGTGCGTGTCCGCTAACACACCAAATGAATATCACAATATCAAAAACATTTTACCTCATTGCCACCGCAATCGTATCGAGGATGGTACGAATGAGACGTAGGAGTTGCGGCGGTCGTAGGCGTGCTTGAGCAGGAGACAGACAGCCTTCCAGGCATGCGAGCAGTGTCATGAGGTAGACAAAACCGCCTACCTTCCGGAATACACTGCGTATACGGTGGCTGAAACGAACAATGACAAACACCGTCGGCAGAGTTGACGGAATCGCCATCGACAGCAAACTCAGCATCAGCTCTGTAGGAGCGTTCACGAAAAAACACTTTGTCTTCTTCCGCAGTGCAAATCTGAAACGGACCTCTGCTATTGTGCGCCGAGTTCGGGGGCCGATTGCGGGTGGACGCGTCAGGCTGCATCGCCCTGGGCTGGGAACCTACCTTTCAGCGAGGAGGCCATGCAGAGCAAGCAAACAATCAATCTTCAGGTCCACCTGGGCGTCGGCGGTTTGCACCGCGGCAAGCAGCCAGGTCATGTCTTCATCCGGCGACGCTGAGGATGTCATCACTTCCTTGAACAGGGCCAGCGCCAGTGGGCGGCAGCGCGGGGAACGGAGCAGTCCCTGAGCGCACTTCAGACCGCCGGAATCACGAAATACGCCGCAGTTCTCCTGCGAACCGGAGAGCAGCGCCTGGAACAAGAGGGAAAATGACGGTCGACGCTTATAAAACGGCTGCGACTGGACTTCGCCGTTCAGCCGTGTTCGACTTCGTTTGCCCGCGACGACATAGCGCCTCTTCACTGGCGGAGCGATAGTAGGGAGCGATAGTACCGTATTAATGTTGCAAAAGCCCACAAATTTCAGAAGGTCGCTCCACGCTGGACCTTTGGGTCTGAATTGGCATCGCTACATGACCATAGGCCACTGTTCATACGAAACGAAGAAAGAACGACACTGGTTTTTCGCATGCAACGAACCTGAAGGACGTCGATGATCGGTTGAACGAGCTCCTGCTCGTCGTGGCAAAGCTGCAGTCGAAGTACGAGAACCTCGAGCAGACCTACCTCGCGGAACACGTTCTTGAATAGGAGCGGCTTCACCTATCGTAATCGAGGTAAGTTTGATGAGGGCTATCTGTAGGTAGGAAATCGAACCCAGCCCCCCGCGTTTTCGCCGCTTTTAACTTAGTACGTGGACGCTAATTAAGCAAAGTGTTGTCTTTTTTAGCTGGTGGTTATTCTTTGATCGTTGAACGTTTTGTATTTACGTAATATTAAACTTTGAGCAAATGGATTTATTGAATTGTAATAAAATGTCAATACACAGTTTTTGCTAGATTGTCCATCGTATCTAATCCATGAAACTAAGCATTAGTTAACTGACATTGTTTTATTAAACAATTAAAGCGATTTTATCTGTGGCATGTTACTGATCCGCCAATAAAACACTTCATTAAATAATTGACATGATGTAATTGATTTAATAATATTAATTAGCTAATAAAACCGTTTCTAATGACCACCAATTAAGGCCACCCCCAGACCGTGGCGATCATCGAGCGACGGCCACGAAAGCTACTCAACAGGTTACCTACTTCTCGGTCTACCGCCGTCGAAGGTATATACCTAAGGTATATACCTAAGGAATATACCTTGAGGATGGTCTGTAAAGTTTCCAGGCAGAGCAAGGCGGTTTCCTCGCTGCAGTCCGGCTCCTTGATTACTCTGCTGATGGTCACGAGCTCCTTGCATGGCACGAAACGTAGGTGCTCCGGCACGTACTCGACCAACTTCAGGAGGCCGATCTGGACGCGTTTCGGTTTCTTGTGCATCGCGTCGAGTAGCGCCGACAGCGGATAGCTCGGCTCGAGGATGAAGTAGTTGGCGGGGTCCGCTTTGTAGATGCTGGCCATACTGTCCAGCAAAAGGCCCTGCAATCGCTCAGATTGCGCGCGCCAGAAGCAGCCCTCGATCACCTTGTAGGCGTCGAGGTTGCGCACGCAGGTGCCGCGCGCCAACGCCGGCGGCAGGACAAAGCCGTCCATGTGGAATAGGCTCTGCGGGTGGGCCGGTTTGAGTGGCTCGGACCCGCATGTCACCAGCGAGGTGAGCAGGACGCTCAGGCTGCTCAAGACCTGTTCATTTTCCTCTCGGCGTAGGGCCTGCGCGTCAGTTTCGGCCTTGGCTCGCTTATTCGCGCTGGTGTTGTCCGTAGACTCCCGATTGCTGTCCCTAGCGGCGTCGTCGTCGTCGTCGGCCGCGTTGTCACCGCCTCCTGCCAGGAGTGCGGCGACGGGCGAGGTCCTGCTCCCGCGCTCCCTACCCTGGTCGTGGAGCACTTCGCCGAGCTCCGACTCACAGCGGAGCATGAACTCCGCCACAAGGCCGTAGCCGGTGCACGAGGCGAACTCGTCCAGAAGGACGTGGCTGATCTCGCTTGAATCCTTGAGCAGACAGAAGAGGCAAACGAACATCTCGAGAACCTGCAACAACCGTGTTTCTGGTGAATATTGGTTCGTCTTGAACTTGTCGCCGATGTCCACTACCGCCCTTTGAACTAGTTCAGCGCACCGTAATTATAATACCGCTAAACATGACAGCTGGTCTCTGAATTACGTTTCATCGATGCACTGCACAATCGACAGTCCCTATCCGATGGATATGTACTTGAATATATTCTTGTCGATTTGTGGAGACACACCGCTCCGAGCCTAAACTAAGCGCGTTTTTTGAATTTGGCACGAACGTCAACCAAGCGTTTATTAGGCCACTTCTCAGCGTTCCACTTCCACAAAGCCCCGCTTTTTCTCAGATCATATTCCAACCACGACACTCAGCCACCATATTTGATTAGAGCGGCCGACATTCCCTTTAACCACTTGCACGTCACTCTATGCCGGTCGCATTCAACGAACGCGTCTTGACTGTACTCGCGCACACCTACGCCCGTGACAAGCTTTACGACAGCCAGCGAAGCGTGACAGATGAAGTTCACGCACCCATACACATCTGCCGGCCATCTGAACGACTAGCGAAAAAACCCCAAAAATAAACGAAACATCAGCCCACCTGTCCCGAGCTGAATTCGTGCATCCTTTTGCGCATGTTGTCCACACATGCTGCCAGGCAGTGCAGCTTATGCACGTATTTGACGACGGCCGGACTCAAGCCGTGTCGGGACAGCGTCATCAGCACCTCACCCGCGCTTTTCCGCCAGATCGCGTTATGATCCGGACACCACGTCGTGATAGCTGAGAAAAGCAGGGCTAGATCGTCCTTATGCGCCAGCTCTTCGGCTGAGCATGGCTGGCTGCATAAGCGCATCACAAGCTGAACAAAAACCTGCAAATGCAAAACAAATGTTATAATATATATATATATGTGTGTGTGTGTGTGTGTGTGTGTAGTGATAGACGTTAACGATAAAAAGACATGTAGCATGTTCAGGAGTTTGCGATAGTTTGGATCACGTCCGTCCCGACCCGACAGGTGCGCCAGGAAAAATCGGCCATTAAGGCGCTACCGGAGCCGTACATAGATTTGCTTTTCGATGATTGGATGTAACGGAACCGGAAATGGCTAAACTGAAAGGAGCGCTATTTTCCAAAATCATTTCAGAAAATAATGTCTAGATTATATTCGACCTTCGGCACTGCGGGTGTCATTCGGGTTCAAACGTTAGGTTGCGACAGAACGCAGGAATGCACCTTGAAGGGTGAGTTCTAAATTGCAGGACAGAGAAAACGGAACACTTAAAGAAGCTCCACAGATGAGGGCAAATGTCGACAAGTAGGACCATTCAGGCTCCTTGTCCTTTCCCACATTCCGGAACTACAACGACAAGAATAAAGCATAAAAGATAATGCTTGTTCATAGAATAAAACTTTTCCATAGTTTTTACATCCTGCGTTGCCCTGTCCCTTGGCACGACTTTCCTTTAACGTGCTCCTGTAACCAGGCCCCGTCACAGTCTGTCGTTGGCCGTTCTCTCGGGTCTGAACAAGGGAAAGCCTGCTTTTGAGCAGTCGCATCGCAGAGCCTTATGAAAGGAATCGGTGCGAAACCAGGAGAGGCTGTTCCCACAGGAATAGCTCCAACCCCTCTCGCGCAAGGTGGCGGAGTCCTCCGGAATCGGAGCGCACCCATCCGACAACGCAGCACAACCTCAGAAGAATGGACTACTCCGACCTGCCAACAACGGTTTCGAGAATTCCTGCCAAGTCTCCATTCTTCTTCCACTTCGCCTTCTCCCCTTTCGGTCCGTCTAAAGGCTTCGTTGATCGATGCTCATTCAGCTCCGACAGGTGGTGTTCTGTGAACGCGTTCGAATGCCCCTGGCAGAAGGGGGTGGCCAAGGAATATCACTATTGCCCAATCCTCCACAGCCTATAGCCTAGGCCAGAGGCCAATCTCGTCCACGGATGAGGATATCGAAGCCAACGAAGGAAGGAAGAAGCTATCGCCAGACAAACACAGCAAGCACATTGCCAATCAGGCCGAGGCCTACGGCCTGCCGTTATAGAAAGAACGGTGCAGGCACCGGATACAATACACTGAGATCGAGGCGGCCCCTTGGCGGACCTACGGAGCACGGATTACGTATTGCGGGATCCGAAGTGAGAGCGAAGATTTGTACGTAGGCCGAATATCTTGGAACAGCATTTTTCCATAAGGGAGCGGACGTGCATAACGACAATGATATTTAGTTGCCGTCTTATGTCAATCTCTGGGTGGGGCAGCTTTATTCACGCCTCTCTAGACCATCTAAGGCGTACTGGTATATATATATATATATATATATATATATATAGCAAAAGAAATTCTCAAAAAATGATATATATCATTTTCATCATCATATATATATATATATATATATGCACACCAGATGAGAACAGTATTGGTGGTTAGGTCGAGTGATGAAAAAACTGGCCAACAATTTTCATCCGGAATTCGAAAATTTGCGGTCCTAACACCACGCCTAAATTTCTGGAAGCAAACGTAGCTGATGTTACAGACAAGCAGCTAATGCAAATTCATTATTCTTCGGCCTACAATCTGTACAACACGGAGGTGTCGACCCGATCTCGACCGGGTTGTTGTATACGCGCCTAGGCATCTGATGGCTAGAAGCGAAATCGAACATGGCGACGTCTTAGAATACTAAATGCAGGCAGGTAACTTTTTAAAAGTTACAAAACAGTGCTCAGAAAGTTGCTCTGTGACATGACGGCGATGGTGGCGCCGATTATTTTTGTGAGAACAATGTATGCTGGACACACGCAAATCCTGCTGAACGAACTATATCGACTTGCGTCTCCCCGTTGGGTTACCGGACGTTCAAATATTTAACCTCGGAATCAGTGAGGGCACACACTTCGTTTGCACACGCCAGTGAATGCACTTTTGCGCTTATTGTCTGGAGGCCTTGTCGTTGTACAACGCACGTGCGTGACGTTCAATTCGTTATTGGTCAATTATTCCCGTAGAATGTCTCTAAATTGATGCATTTGGTGGCCGTTCCCGACGCTGCCGCCGGTGTGTGGCCCAGCGGCGAGAGATGTATGCGCCTAGCGGCCCTGGAAACGTGTGTTGCTGCACAAACTTGCCTTTTGCAACAAAATTCGTCTCTCCTGCGCGGAGATTCCAGTAGCTACTTGAGCAGGTGCATTAGGTGCCGTCACCTCGCCGGTTCGGCGAGGCCTTATTGGCGCCCCCGGCATTTCAGCTGTCTGCTCGTTACTGTTCACCTCAGAAGCTGCTTCGATACCGGATCTCAGATCATCTCGGTCAAAACTCTGCTCCGACGGATCAGCTCGCATGATCTGACCCGACCCGCGTCGCTCTTTGTCCATGTCGACGAGCTTCTGATTGCTGTCCTGCTTGTTCTTGCACTCCTTGTCTCTGGAAGGTATACAGGCCGAGTTACGGTTAGCAGATGAATTCCACTAGTCTTTGTGGAATAAAGCAAACTAATGCTGCCAGTGCGTTAGTCTATTGCGTAAGTGTACTTGAACGAGCACTAGGTGGTGGTCCACAGAGCATTACGCGTTTGAAATACAGGGGACGAACATCGTAACTATTTTATTTGTGATTGAGGCTGTTAATTAACCGACATGGAATTGATGAATTTGACCATAATAGAATTAATAAATCACCACGATCCATTAGTGTTCTTAAATTGAGCGGAAATTCGTCGTTTCACTCGAATCGGACAGGGCATGCTGACAATCCGACGTACATGTCTGGCATATTATCGATGTTCTGCTGCTGCTGCTGCTGCTGCGCGAGCTCTTCACTGCGCTGTTTATTGCTTATCGTCTCGTTGTTATTGATAGGCGGCAGATCGAAGAACAGGTACAGGCACTTGACTAGTGTCGACGGCAGCGCCTGGCTGGCCAGGGCTTCGACAACCCGAGGCCCTGCCCCCGCCAGGAGGTTAATGGCCGTTAAGAGTAGCCATCCGCGAGACGCTTCACCTGGCGTTGAAGACACCTCGAGGAAGTGTGCGATCGCCGATGACGCCGTCTCGGTGGATTGGTTCGAAGCGCGCCGGCGTACCTCGCTCACCTAGAACAACATGCGCAAACCGCATACAATGAATATAAACACCATGAGACTCAACCTCTCTCTTTTGCCCAAAATCTAAATATTAATAATCTGGTAGCTTTTTCTTACGCCACAACAGTCAGAAAAAGATGAGAGACAGTCAGAAAAAGAAGACTTGATAAAAGAGCCGGAATACCAACATTATTCTAACGAACATTGTTAAACGGACTACAGTACGCGCATCTAGGACGTGCACAATTTAAACAATTAGCACAGTCATACATACACTGACCCTGGCCAGATACCGACGGTTAGATAATGAACAGGTTGTCTTAACTCCTCTAGAGGCCGTCATCGGCAGAATACCTATCTAGAACTGACTTACAGCCACTCGATCGTCGTAGGTGGTCTGAAATTTACACCATGAATACAACAATGACCACCACATCCACACGTGCGTTACGGGACAATATTCTGGCAGCCCTTCCACTATAGTGAGAGACAACGGGCCACAGTCTGCAGCTCGAGATGTTCTCAGACATTGGGCATTTGATCTTATGTCTTTTAGAAGCAAACACGTGAGGATAGATCCGTTTCACCCCCAATGGAATGATTTAGCCGAACGATTTGCGTACGTATTCAAGGGGAATTTTGAAGAGCTAAGAAGATCGCAAGACTCCGTTACCCGTAGAAGTTCCCCAAACGTGACGGAAACAGCCCTAGGGGAACTGTTCAAGGCCAAAAACTTAGAACAGTAATCGACCTTCCAGTGTTCCGAGGCGAAAAGGTTCGGCAGTGTCAAAAATAGCGTCCCCTTCTCTCGTTTGTATTTGGGCACGCAAGGAATGTGCTAAGATGTCCTGTAAAGTGTCTGAGTACGAGACTTCAGTGGTAAACGGCTAGCCAGCGGAAGTTCCCAAGAACAAATTCCAACGAAACGAGATGAATCATGTAGGGGTAAACGCCAAAGAACGGATGAAGCAGCAAACCAGCTGAAGATAGAAGTCAACCCATTCCTAAATATCGCACTCGAAAAACCACCTCCAATCCATAACCGGTTAAGAAGCCCCAGGTAACACGACGAGTAGACCGATATTCGGTTAGAAAAAGTGCGAAAATGTCGAATGAGGAATCCGCCTTCAAGATCAATTGTAACGGGACATGGAAAAATCCGTTTTTAAAGAATATATATATATATATATATAGAGTAATTTCCATGTCAGAATCAAATCAATGAGGTGCAACTTGTTCTTAGACAAAGCTACTTTTGCTGATCCGGTATATATTCTACAGCAAACACGTGCATAAACGAGATCTGGTTAGAGAGCCAACTCCGGTTCTGATTCCTGAGAATTTTAGTAGTAGTGAGATAGTGAAGCGAACTAAACAGATTTCTGGGGAAATAGAACCAAAATTGGAGTCCGAGTGTGAGTCTATCGCCGTATCTATCCTACCTGTAACGTTTAATTGTCGTCATATGTTATACAGAATATATTAGTCTCTGCTCGAGCAGGACAGGCAGAAACACCACGGCTGACATATTAGCGCTGCGCAATATTTGTTTTTCCGTCTGCAGGGGAAACCTCTGTACCAGCGAGCAAGGCTCATTACAGATCCTTTCGTCTTAGCCCAATGAGGGTTCCGAAATCGCACCTGGAAGAAAATCCGAAATTTTTCTTCTGAAAACCCAGTTTCCCAAAAACCTAGTCTTCTCTCAAAAAACAGTGTTCTGGATACCGATCACGAACAACCAAGCTCTTCTGTACGTCCCTAAACGTCTCGGGCCCTCGGGCCACCGAGTTCGCAATGGCAAAACGGATTACGTAAATAACTCTACCACGCAGGAACTGTGCTAGTTAAGCAAGCATAAAGTTCTTCACCTTGTACCGTTTACGGGTAAATACCGGCCTTCTCTGGGATTACGTTAAAGTTCCGGCCCATCGGCTCCCTGGATTGCTTTTGGCCTCGGTGTTTACCTGGCGTGGTCACCTTTAGGCTGGGCGCCTGCCACGGATGCTTTACTGTGGCACTTTATCCGTCATGAAAGTGGCTGGCAGACATTAGGCGCACCGACCTACTACGCCAAGTAGCAGAAAGTTCCCAGCTAGGGGACACCGGTCCAAATAAACCGCCCCTCCCTAATGACACGAATCACTCGATGTTGATGGGGCCGTCGTAACGGTGGTTCATACTGCCATACACTAATTCGATGCTGCTTGTCGGCGATTCTCAAGACGGGTTCAGTACTGATCAGTTGAACACCGACCCTCGATTCATCTAGGGTCTGCGCAAGTTGATCGGCCCGCGCGTTGGAGCTAACGAAAATCTATTGGCTAGCGCAACTAGATATAAGTCGAGTCCGTCCAAAAAACGTGGCCAGCTCGTAGTTACGGTTGAATTTGGCGTCTGTTTTCATTTACCCGCTCACTCCATTTCTCCAAGAAGCTCTTTAATGACATGCTACCGTAGGGCAGACGTTCGTTTGCCATACGTTCAGCAAACTGTGTCGACCAGGTCTTCTCTCCGGCTGAGATGTCCCCCGACAGAGGCTACATAGGATCAACCCATCTGTAAGTTTTGCAAAAATGTCTCCGATTCGCACGAGTTAGATCTCGACGTTGTATAGCCTATCCCGCAATGTCTGTTCAATGCAATTAAATATTTGAAAACGCGAAAAGTTCGGAAAGCATTGCTTTGTTGCTTTCCGAGCGGTGTCCAAGTGTGGACCATACACAGTGTTGAAGCAGTGATGCCCAGGAAATAAGAAAATTCAAGCGTTCTAGAAAATGCTTTTCTATACGATAAAGGATAATGAAGTGAACGGGCCGCAGGGCTATCACCGTCTGAACTGCATCGCGCCAGCGAAATCCGAGGAGCCTACGGCAATTATCTCAGCCCAAAAACTGTGAGATGAACCTCGCCTGTTAGAATCTAGACGTTTTCTCCATATTTGACGTGTGATTTTTCCAACAATCAAGTTCCTTCGTCTATGCTTTTCTTCCGCGCCTCATCACTGCTGACTAGATGCGCAAAACAGAAAAAGCAACGAAACGGTCAGTGCAGGCCCAGGAACGCTAAAAAAATGCGGCTTCAAGCAAAACTTCAGGGCAACAAGGTGGCGGCAATTCGACGTGCCTGTTAGTCGCATTTCTCACACAGTCATCGAACACGATAGATCACGCACACGAGCGTTTCTGTGTTCGTTTCATGGCCGTGTATGACACACACACACACACACACACAGCCCCCCGAAACCGTCGTCCATTTAACGTTAATAGAACAGTTTTGTTCGACCCACATTACAAGATTAACCTCATGCGCTCGTACAGACCAGGTGTTAGCGCCATAGAGGACCCATGCGCTCTTACAAAGGTTTGTCGAGGACGGGGTCTTGTACTTGAAGGCGTTGCGTCCCACACGGGGTTCGAGCGGTGCTTTGCGCTTAATTAACAATTCCCGCTGTGCAGACCGCTGCAATGCGCTATACTGTAGACATCATGTACGGCAGTTTTCCGAATGCCGTTTCGGTGACGTTTGTCTGCTCTGTTCCAATCGCCTATCGGGTAGTCTTCACGCGCGCATAAGCTCGCGGTAGCAATTCCGCAAAGAGGAAAACGACGACAAACTGTAAATATGGCATTCCTCGTATCTAATGGCATGTCTACTCGCTGAGGACGTGTCAACTTCTTGCTGAGCTATGTGAACGTAAGCAGCACCGCGCGATAAGTCGGCAGGTGCAAGATGCAAAACAAACGCAAGTAATATTCTTCATGCAAAAAACGCCAACCTCCTTCAGTCTGTTGATCATCTCTTCCTTGACGCAGTCCCCAACACCTGTCTCAGGCGCCCTCCATTAGCATAGGCCCTCGCGACGTTCGCCCTCCCTACGACTCTGCCGGCCTCGCCGTGCTTTATTTAGCAGCCTGAACTCGGTAGCCGAGTAACATCGAATGAGCGGTTGTGCACTGGCAAAGTCTACATCTGGCATTGCCATTGCTCCGCTGTTACCTCTGTCTAAACCGGGGGCATTCAACAAGTAGTCAATGAGGTTCTTTAGCAAACAGATTTTAGCAGCGCGGCGCGAGATACATGGTCGACACATGGAGATGTCGTGTGCTACCATAGAGCCTGGGCGGGACAGCCACTCGTAAGGCTAGTCTAGTAGGAAAAAGCGAGGAACTCGAAAGCTCGTTTAAATTGAAAAAACGCCATCTTGGGTCGACCGACGTTAGTGGGCCGTTAGATGTAGTTTTGAAGGATACCTGAAAATATCTTTTCGGATTGTTTAATCGGTACGCATGTTATGTTTCAAGTGTCGGAGATGGACTTGCGAATTTTTGCGGTTCGGATCTCGTAGCGCCTATATGCAGTGAACGCGACGTGCGCGCGTCGAGTAAGCCCCGATCATCATTGCCTTTCGGCTCATATCTTTCATTTCCCAATGCTATTCACTTACCAATGAGAAACGCGACATCTTCGCATACATTGTCGAGATGTAAGAATACCGTAAAATGCAGTGTCAACACGCAAGTGTTAACAATCTTCCATGAAACGCCGCAAGTACCGTGCAGGAACGCTGGACGCTGAACCGACCTAAATTCGCGGTAGAATTTCGTATCTAGGCGATTCGCACGCCTAACTCCAGAAAGCCGAAGACCGCGACGCGTCGCCAACTAACGCTAGGTATCCATAAACTCGTCAGCAGGCATAGAACACGGCAGGTGGGAGAAATATAAATTGCCGCCCGCCTACCCAAAATGTTCAGGGCGCTCAGAATGGCAGGGGGTGATTTGCTGATCACTGCCGGAACACCCCACATCGGATCTGCCCACATCGGATCTGCCCACATCGGACGTGCTTGTATGTAATTTTTCCAAAGCGAACTCTTCGTTCGCCTGTAGGCCGGACGGAATACTCTTCCAAAATGCTGCGTTTGTGTAGTTTTTGTAGGTTTGACCTGAAGGAGTGGCCACATGACTAGGAAATCCTCGCCTAAACGTGGGTCAATCGGTAACCTCGGCTCTTCAGGCAGCCAATACAGACGATGTCAGAAGCGCTTGCAGTCAAGATTTCGTGACTGAAACGTCGTTCCCTCATCCTCTGATATTGTTAATATGACTTTTCTGCACAGTGCGATTGCGGGACATTTTATGCACTAAAGACCTGCTCGCCCCAGTCCTCGCCGAGAAATGCACTTAACGCTGTATTCTAGCTAAAGACTACGTTCTAAGCCAGTCTTGCACTACTTTCTAGTTCGACAACGGTCTAAGTAAGTGTGTCTGTATTATTTTTGCTATGCTCTAAAGCGAGGCCTCAAAAACAGCTCGCCTATATCTTGACGTGGTCTCAGAATCACACCGTGATAATCACATAATTTGGCTATTACGATGAAGTTCTTTTTTTCTAAATAATAATCAACGTTTGTTAGACATTCTAGACGTACATCCCTTCGACCCATTTAATCGCCCGCACTGTTTCATCCGTCGTTGTCTGCAGTAACTAAAATGGCAGATCTCATTTTCGTTTGTGTTTCCACGTGTCGAAACTTCACCGGTCCCGATGACTGACGGCCGTTACCGCTGATCTGCCACTCGCTATTATTTCTATTACAGCGTTAACGTTGTAAAATACGCCGTTCCATCAATAAGCCACATATGTATTGTAGTTAATACAAAAAAAAGTGCTTAACACAATCGGCTTCAAGCGATGTCCCGTATCCATACCTCGCCCGAAGGCAGTGCACGCAGGAGGCTTGAAGAATTCTACGAATCCTTTGAGAGGATGCCCACGACCAGGGGGACATCGATTGAGACGGTCAACCACAGGCGCCACCGACTACCAAAGCCGTTCCGTCGATTAGAGGCTAGCTTAAGTCTGGGAACTGGCGATCGCTTGGTGCAACGTCGCACCTAAATTTATTTGTCACCTGATAGCAGTTCGCTTTTATTTGCCGAATATCGAGAGGTCGCACTGTAACGCTGTATGACGCTCAATATGAAACGTCGACATTGCTGGCCCCATCTTTGGCGCATCTTAAATGTTTTTCATATCACCGCCTCTACCCAAAAAGGAATCGTACACAGAACCTACATTCACATAGAATGGCGACTTTCTTCATCGAGGCCGCACAACTTTGCTGCGTGCTTGCTCGTCGTGGCTTATCACCGGTGGAAGTCGCACGTATAAAGCACGCAGCACAAACGCTTCAGCGTCATGCCAGCACACCACATACCTATCTCGAAGCGCACACACTGATGTCATATGGGAACAAACTTTTTTCGACAGCGCGTATGGAACAGCTATGACATAGCATTCAACTGCAACGGCTTTGATCTGTTCAGCGGTAAATGCATTGTTATCCGAAGGGCATGCATCGATACGGAATGCCCTAGCATACGCCGGCTTCAACGCTATATGGCGACGCTTCTCTCACCAGGTAAATACGAACGGGGTAAGTTCCAGAAAAATTGCTGTTCATCTCTCTGGATGGCGGCACTAGCGGAATTTCGTCGCGAGCCACGAAAGAGCAGTGTACCGAATATTTCCCACCAAGTTTCCCCTAGACCGGGCGTGCATCGCGTCGCTCATGGCTGATAAAAGCTGCACCGCTCGGCAGAACTTTTCTTTCTTTTTTTATTTTGGCACGTCATCTATTCAGCCTTTGCTTTGCGGAGCTCTGCTCCGGCGACTAATCGACGGAACGGTGAGGACCAAGGAGTAGTTAGGTAAATAGCGACGCTCGCCTCAAAGAGACTCGGCAGACTCGTAAAGTAGCTTAAATGCTTGTCCAACGTAACGGTCGGAAAGGCCGTAGGCTCATGGAGCTCGAATGGGGCGCAATTCCCGGCCCATAGAAATGTCGTATATAAACGCGGCCGTCTCTGGATTAGAGCTGAATCCTCTAGTTAAGCCGCTTAAGGTAGGAAAATATCATGCTCAGACGGATTGAAGGTTACTCCGAGTGACGGCAGTTCTTGTGTTGAAGTTAACAATACGTTTTAGTTTTACAGCTGATTACTGCTCGGCCCTCATCTCAGGTCTTATTATTTTGAGCGTTTCTACGGGATTTCAAGGTTACGCTACAAAGCACGTTAAGAAATGTTATTCGTTGTCTCATTTTTAACGGCCGGATGTATTATCTCGAGTTATACACGGCCTTCTAGTGGTTCTCAACATTACGAAAGTTTCCAAACGTTTAGGAGGTTTTTTTAGGACAAAAACACACGCACACACTCAGGCTTTCGCCTCTATCCGTGAACGCTGATTGCCAAGTAAGCGAGGCCATATGGCATGCGTTTCCATCAAACTTAGCTCTTACATCGGGGAATTGCGGGACTCAACAGAGAGGAAAACGTACGTTAAGCTACATAGACTTCAAAATGTTTTCGTAACGACGGTGACAACTGTCTGGGCAGTGGCCAATTAACGACCGAATCGGAGAACGCGCCAGGCTGACCGAGCGCAGGACATGCCTCCGACGAGTTGCGCGTCGGCAGCGCACGCCACTCAAGGCCTGCACCAAGGCAGGTGTAGGCCACAGGACGCGATCGCGATAGTCTGTTCGTCCTTCATTGATGTGCCCATTGCACCTGGGTGGCATTAGTGGCTATCGTTTCAACAGGGTCACTTTACCGGCGCCCGATTTTCTGGAACAATGAGTCTCGGCACAAGAAGTAAGTCCTTTGCACCTGCGTTTTTTTGGACTGAGTTAGTCGTTGCTGGGTCGGCGCGCCAGATGGAGAAGCATCCGGGATGTTCTTCTATCGAAGCGTAGCAGAGTCATGCGACGAATCACCAGAAGAAGGAATGGTGTCTGTCCTGTCTAAACAGTTCGTAGATTCAAGCTTGATAGACTGCGCAGATCTGACCTCCGCAGATTGTGGAGGAAGTGTCTATTTAGGGAAGCGGATGCGTGCCAGGCAGTTTCTTCTTACCATACATTACCGTCGCCATCAGTTTCTGATCGAAAAGTTGCCCACCTAGGCCTCCTGGACAGGACTGGAAACCCTGCATAACCCGAACAGCTGCATAGACGTGGACGGGGTGTCAAGACCTTTATCTCGTCTATTTAGAGGAACCGCAAAAAAACCACCGTTGCATACACTAGTACATGACGCTGCATTACATTACAATGGCTCTGGTTTATTTATCGAGAGAGACTATGACGAGAGAGATATACGACTATATGTATATATATATATATATATAGATATAGATTGAAACCGGACTGAATGAAATCCTCAAAGATTCCATCCACTATCCGTACAGAATAATATCTTCACGAAACTGACATAGGTTTGCACAAATCGTTCCAGCAAAGGTCTATCTGCAAAGGAGGTAGACAAACCGTCCAAGTATTTCATAACAACACGCGCTCCCGAGAATCTGTTCTGTTGTAGAAAACCAGCATTGCAAGCTTCGGTGCAGCCCAGCCATTCCCCAAAAGATGATGGAAAACTGACAAACGGTGTTCAAGAAATTGCAGCACTTTTAGACGATCTCGTTGCCACGGGGTAACGCTAGACCAACACAACACCGGACTATCTAAGCTGTTCAAACGAATTCATCACTACAGGTTCAAGGTGAAAACGACCAACGTTTTTTTTTAGAAACGAAGCTTCTACTACTTAGACGATGTAGTTCCAGCTGAAGGAAGACGGCCATATTTCGATGACATCACAACCATATAGAATATACCAGCTCCACAAAGTGTAACAGGGCTACACGCAATGCCAGGAATGATCACGCATTACGCGGGTTCTCATATTTGCTACGCAAAAACGCTAGAATACCAATGGAGACAGCTGGACCCCGGGCTGGACCCAGAAGCTCGGACTTCGCACAAGCAGAGGCCTCACCACGGCTTATATTCTACGCGAAGATATTTTCACTGAACCGATTTACGGCGATTTTGCAATGTTGCAATGCACTTGTTGCTCAGTCAGAGCGCCCGGCGACCAACGGATCGCATTCATCTGATTTCGTTGGCACATCGGGATGGAGAAACGCACAGTAGACGCCCGTCCCAACTGGCCAGATGTCATCTCGATAAATACACCGCTCACTCTACGAATAACAAACTACACAAAGCCTGCCCTCAAGTACCATCGTCGACGACGGCACAAACGCTTACTTTTTCAGTTCTCGTAATACTTCTGCTGAACGATAGGGGGGGACAAAACATGTGCGTACACCATATATTATCCTTGCACGGTCAAACGGACCAGCTGAATGACTTCGTGGACACATTCAAATGCACGTAGGCAGAACTGACACCCAGATTTGACGAATCTTTGACGTCAGCTTTTTTAATTTTCCGATTGAGCAACGCCCAACGAACGGAATCAAACTTCAGCAAAGTTGTTTTCACGGAAATTTCAGCTGCCACTAGCTCTTGTAAATGCTCAAAGTTCCAAGCGGTAGCTTGGCGATAGGAATATCTGTTAGAAGAACAGGCTGAAACCCCGATTTGAAAACGGCACGCAGTTCGATTACCGGCGAAGTTTTCGTTGAGATCTCTCTTCCAGGGTTAACTCCTCTTCCCTCTACGATGCCTAGATAATTAAACCGGGAGGTTCCACCTACGGAAGGTCCACAAAAGAACGCTCAATTCTGATATATTCCATGTAGAACGCAGCGTTGTCATTCGGCCCAACCAGAATTCAGCCAGCCTGCCTTATTATAACAAATACGCAATCGGCTACTCAGTTGACTCTCGTGCTACGTACTAAAAGTCCGCATCAATTTTCTTTATCACTCCGAACTGGCTTACGAAGGACGGTGACCCAGAAGTCTTCCCAAATCCCGTTGTCATCAAGTGACGACGACGACCTAGAGCTCGACGTCGCCGTCGCGAGACAAACAAAACACGCAGCGGAAGCAGAGTTTCAGCCAGGCCTGCGCTTTCCATGAGCTTAGAACACGTACCAGTTGCCAAGCATCAGATGGCCAGTAGGAAAGATCTGCAAAGACAATAAGAAAAGTCCCGCTTCACGTATGGCTAGAGCAGAATGCTGGCACCTCGCTTTTGCAACGGCAGTGTACGCACCCTTATGCTAAGCGAGCTAGCCGGCAGTATGGTAACGCCTCTAAGGCGAGGAACCTACTGCATCCAAAAAACTCCGTGGTGGACTTCTAGAGAATCTATTCCATCTCGAAGAGACCCGTCTAGAATGCGCCGTCTGTCCCCCCGAAACTAAAAATAGATCGAAATACAAAAGTTTCCTTGCCTGCTTCACGTGCCAAGGCCACTACCGTATCTTGAAATAACGCCAGAAGCCTTTCTGGGCAAACACTTTGATAAAAAAAAAAACGTCTATCCGATCCAACCCGATTAAATTGAACTTCTTCTAAAAGACAAATTAATTTTTTTCCTCACATGGCCGTGTGCCCTAGCTAGACGGATCTGCGCAATTCCCCTGGAGCACTCGGTCGCTCCGATTAGACTCGCCATACGCGGAGAATTGTGCGTTCTCCACTTGGGCAACTGTAGAAAAACAACTCCCGACGTATTATCGGCCACCACCACCGCACTCGTGGGCTCATTTTCGTGTCATTCTCACGACGGTCGTCCCACGAGTAGAACCCGGCCGACCACGACGGCGAAAACCTGTCAACTACGGCAGCTGCACTCAAAACAAACAAACAAATGAAAACGGCGTCACGAGATCTCTCCATGTCAGTCACCTGCGTCTTGTGGGTTAGCAAAGCCGTTACTGGTAGCAAGCGAACAAATCGTGAATGTTCACGAAGAACGACGGGTGAAGATTTTGGCACTCACTAATCCGTATCCGTACCGAATAAGTTCGGTTGCTTTCAGAGAGTATCACCGTGAATGACTGTTTAGTAAACACGAATTCACGAAACGCGTACCGTTCGTTCCGCGGGGCGTTACGCGCGAACCACGTACAAAATTGCGCTCACAACGCTATAAGGGGCGTAGTTGCGACTTGAAATGCGATATCATACTAATATTCCACGACGTCATGGCACACGCCAACAAGTTGAAACGACTTCATCAACATTAATTACGAAGACCATGCACGACATTTTTTATGAATTTTATTTTTTTTTTAAATTTAGAAAGGAATTTATTTTTTTTTTTATACCTAGTAGACGGGCAACCGCGTATAATCCGTTCGCTGTGTTTCAACGCCACAGCTGACCGGTATGCTAGTTTAATTCTAGTATGTGTAAACCTATGTATATATATATATACATATATATATATATATATATATAGTCCATAACTGAAGCAACAATTGTACGGTGCTCTCATACCCGCGTAACATATCCGTCCTAAACAAAAACCGCTTTGTACAACAGCTTGACGGCAGTCGTCGATAGGGATGGCATTGTGAGTCACGCGTTGTCTTCGTTTGACGCCTCTCCCCGATATGTTTTCCCAGAGGGGGAAAAGCACCTGGTGCCAAATGGTGGGAAACCGCACGCAGATTAGTATCAGACACATCAACGATGCGATGGGCTCGACGCAGTTCCGGTGCCAGCACATGGAAGACGCCCTTTCATCGGCCGCGGCGTCAGCTCCTTGGCTCTGGTCGCATTGCTCGGCCTGACCTGGCATGGCATTAAGTGCTGAGCATGAAAGCGTCGACGGATCGTACTACCGTTTAGTACAATTGACAACGCATAGGACAATAATCAAGGGACCGTCCACCTGCTGAGACGAGGTCTACACAGAGAGCTGGCGCGCTCAGCTTGGGCTGAGAAGTACAAAACCATCCGGCAGGCGCCCAGTGGGGGGGGCAGACACGATTATTTGCTCGCCCCACGGGCAATTTAGCGCAGTTCCCAGCCATCTACCGGGCTCCGGAACGTGCTCTTTGCTTTAGATGAGACTTGTCAGTGAGACAATGGACAAATTCTAAATTGGGAATTTTTTCCCTGACGGACTCCGCTTGTCTGACACGTCTTCGCCGTCTGGTGCGGCCGACCGCGCCAGACAGCGACGCGCTACGTTAACGCCGTTCCAATCATCCGTGGACGTCAGTATACAACGTCTCTCCAGTGAAACACGTCGGTTTTCTAGCGGCTGACCGGTAAGAACTAATTAGTGGGTGCTAG
>MNPL01009482.1:26097-41646 GCA_002081605.1 Tropilaelaps mercedesae | reverse complement strand
AAGCACGTGATCAATTTGTAATGCACATTTGCCGAGTGGCGGTGCTTCGTCGTGTGCTAGGGCGTGCGCATATCGAAGGGATTACGCGCACAGCCAAGGGAAAGCTGATGTTTCCGACGACTCCGACGGGTCGGTCTGCCGGATCTCGCAGATGCACGGCCCGCGAGAGTAGTGCACAAAGACCCGAGTGCGCGTAACAATGTCATTTTCGTTCAAGAAGTCTTTAGCTCAAGCGATTATCTGAGACGGCACGTTTGTCCGTGCACGTTAAACGGTTTCGTTCGAGTCCGCACCTGCACACAGAATTTTGCAATTTTACGTGCCTGACCAGCCAGTCCATTTTGACGTGTATATTCACCTTAATATTTTCTATTTGCTAACTCATATTTGCTACTCTAATAAAGCTTTATGAAGCTGTATAGATTTGCGCGATTATCTGCACATAATAGCAAAATAGTTATTCAAGCCTAACAGTGATATTACTGGTGTTGTTTTGTTTATGATCTTAATCATGCTTTATTAACATAGAAAAAGAAGAAGTACCACCGAGTGGATTAAGGCTTCTGCAAGCGAGCGTAGACGCAGAATAGAACAAACAAAGCCATTTTCGCCAAACAAACATCAAACGATTTAGTCAAACATCTATTCCCTGATACATTTGTCTGCAGTGGACTAGAACGAAACGTGTCCACTTACGTGCGTGTATCGCTGCCTTGAGCATGAACAAATCAATCAAACTAGACAGCCCAACGGTTGTTTGACAATCAATAACGCAATACCGCATTAGACAAAACACTACTGACGTCCCACTAGATTTTTCTTCCCTTACGGACGTAAGACGGCGGAATACACAAGGCTTCCAAGGTAAACGCCAATGAGCGATAGATGTCGCATTACGGCCACCACGCGGCCTGATCATGTGATCGGTGGCTGTGTCTGTTTAACTATGCATTACTAGTTATCGAACGGTCGGAGCAGACGCTCGTCGGATACTGCGGGACGTCAGCCTATCGAACTGTCAATGCAATTGGCCATTCTCTTGCTCCCCGTGCGGATGGTACCGTCACCATAGGAGACGCGACCTCGTTCGTCTGATCCGCCTCGTTCAGAAAACATCAAGCTCAACTAATATTAGTGCTCGCGGATAAGGCTCGCCGACCGCATCTGCACAAATCGGCGTGCGCGCATCGATGCTCAGTGGCTAGATCAGACGCGCCCGTGCGGGGTAACGGGGAATCGCACTCGGGGAAACCGCGCCCGTGAGTTTGTGCGGTTAGTCAGTGGTGACGGTGGATGCTCTGTCGTCCGGAATGTCTGTCCGATATATGCGATGAATTTCTCGTTATTAATTATTCTAGTGTAAACGGAACTGCGATACGGACCGTCTACATAGTGAATAGTTACGAATGCCGAAACACTCTAAGCGCCTAAATGAGATTGTCCTTCCAGGATTTCGTTTATCGGCACCCCCACGCCCCGGACACCCTGCACTATCTTGGCTATCGCACGGTATCTGTACGCCCGCCGACTGTAACGGTCTCGGTATAACAAACGGCCGAATCGTTCCCGCCATTTAATGAACTTTGCAGCTTTGCCGACGATCTATCGCCTTACGGCAAATCCTTCTAGACAAATCCCTTCGTGAAGCCGCTGCTGATACGCGCAACCGAGTGGAGCTCGAAACGTCGAAAATAGACTGGAACACAACACCATTTTTATTCGAGACAATGCTCGTCGTCGCTGTTTTTGTTGTTATTGTTGTCGTTGTTTTCTAAAGACCACTTGATCGATTCCCTGTGCATGTGGATTTCAGCTAGAACCGCACACACGGGCATAACTGAGCAACAGAACAAGCGGGACGTACGTGACCTTCTAATCGGCCAGTACGGAATCCTCCACTGATTATTAGTCTAATTATTTTCAACGAGTACTCATGCGCCAAAGGAATCGTTCCAGATCGCGATAGACGCACCCAGCCCAGCGACCACCATCCAACCACTACGCGACCTTCGAATAATTACTTTCTTCGTCGACTTCATCCAAACGATTCGACTTTGGCCACCCCGAACATGCGTGGACAGCCGCTACTAGCCAATTGGTCAGAAGGCGTTACACGCTTGCGATACGCTCTGACCAAACGAGACCATTCAACGCTGGTCTACGGTCGACGTCCTGTGTTGATACTGGGTCGGTGCGGAGGCTACGCACCCCCCCCTTCGCTGCCCGTCACGTGTACGCCACTCTCGCAGATCAGATTCCAGTTCCCACCGTCGACGCCTACGCCAGTCGCGGCAGGCGATTCGCCGCCACCAAAAGAAGGTCCGAGAGACTAAACGGAGAGGTCGATTAATGGACGCCGGCTTGCTAAGTGAAGCAGCGTGGGATACAGCGCAGTACCCTATCGACCTTATCTATATCGTAGGGTTTCGGCGTGATTGTCCCTATCGCGGCCCTGACCCGTGCAACGTCGAGCGAGAACACCGAGAGCATACTAAGCGAGTGCGTGCTCCGCGTACACTCCGTCGACAGAGACAGGAGATGCACGCTTGCGTAGAGCAAATTGTGATGACGTTCCGCGGTGACAAATTACGACTCTGTCGCATAGGAAAAACGCCTGCTTAACCCTATGGGACTCTGGGGTGCTATAGCGCTGACAATTGGTGTGAGTGCTTCGCTTTGACGGTACCGGGAGTGGTCATTCATATACACTGTCTGATCTTCTCAGACATCAACGACTTACGCTACAGGTGGACGTATGTAGTTGTACGCGTGTCTAAACCGGTCGCCAGGTGCTGCTTTCGTCCACATTTTCCATGTTCTATGCGTCAACTCGCTCTCGCGTGCGGATATGCTAGGCGGTAGAATAGCACTCGAGCTCCGGTTACGCTTACTGAGATCCGTACAATGAGCGGTGGTCCAGAGGCGGCTGCCATCCGGCCAGAAATACCTCCCGCGGGGGTACCGCTACAGGTACCGCTTAGAGCGAGCGAACCCCCACGGCCACCGTCGACTACTTCCACTGCGGAGTGCGGTGGGGAAGTCGCGGAATATCTGTCACAAGTGGCCTTTCAGCCTGTCCGGCGACCTTTCCAGCTCTCGCGAAGAATTTAGCCAGTCTTAGCTCCCAAGTTTGCCGCAGCCCCGAAACAAATCGAGGGAAAAAGCAATAGAAAGAGAATGTCTAATATCACGGGTCTGCCTGTCGTCGTTCCGGAGTCGCCCGTCAAAAACAGACCGGCTTTGACGTTACGCCAATGTATTGCCCCCCATCGGTACATTTCGCTTTAATTACAACTCCCCCATTCCCCCGTCGACAACTGCATGAGAGGGTAGGTAGCTGGCGTATATCGTTCAGGCCTATCTCGTTTATCGAGCAGAAATACGTCCAACGAGCGGAGGGACATTCGCGCCTTTACCGCCACCCCGACGCGCGAGAAGAACTCGAGAAGTTTTGCTATCTGTACAATTAAACTCGGCATGTTCCTGCTATGTCAAGACGACCACGCAGCTGCCAACAACTCTGGCCGACATGGTCCAGATGACCTCGACGGCCATACGTGATCTTACTGCTCGGATCCTGGAAGCACGTCTCGACGAAGCAGAAGACCGACATTACCGCCTGCGGCGTCCTCCATCCGTTTGAGCGAGCGGGTGTCTCACGCACATGGAAGCGTTCAGGTTGACGAGCGTCGAATAGGGACAGTCTGGAGGAATACGACGTCAAAGGCTAGCGAATAAAATGAATAGACCTTTAGCTATGTCCGAAATTCCTCATGATGAGCACATGAGGCGGCGGGATTTGAGGCAAATATCCGCCCCCATTAAAGGGAGCTGGCAATATCCCAGTCTACCGTCTTGGCAGCTCTAGACAGGATGGGCAATCGAACAAAAACACGATTGGATGGCTCGTGTCTAAAGGACTGAGAAAAGCACCTGCACATCTGGATTTGGTCAACTTCTTTTTCCTATCATGATTGAGCCCGTTCGCTAGACCCATGGGAGGCCATGAATGTTTCTCGCGTTCGACTGCCAACGTACTTGGAGGTGTTTACTCTATGAGATACATATTGACATGATACACTAACCGTATTTGTCTGACTTGGCCACAGGCCGGTGTACACCTGCCTCATGTCATGATGGTGAACTCAGGTGGAGTTCATCTCCAACCGTACTGGTGTAGGGGGGAATACGGGACGCGGGGTTCCACACCTGAGATACGATGAGAATCTCTAATGGACAAATAGCCGAGCTTCAAGATTTAGCCCCGGCCGACGTACGATGCTGGTTTCCGATGTTGTAAAACGGACAGCCCCGTATGGTTCGCTGCTGCTGAATGCCGCCTGCCGACATTGAGCTGTGACTTCTATTCGTCCACATTGCCGGAGATTATTACATGTCCGACCTCGCGCTGTCTGTTTTGTCCCGTGTGGTGGCTTCATGTACAAGCCCATACGGCATCGTGCACAACGTACTTAAGCCGTGCATATGGCGACCTGTGGCCAGCCCCCGGAGGCTGCCGTTGGTGCGCGATGATACAATTACACCCCAGCCTTTAAGGAACTCGCTCTCGTAGGCTGTATCGTCAGATGTTGTATATACATCGCCCAAAGCACCCATCTCTGCTCACCGTACGTACAGGCGTAAGACGCGTCCAAACAACAGAACATCGCCGGGATTAGTGCACTACTCAAACAGGCCGTCCGCTTTTCTCTCTGTAAAATATTGCCAGCGCAAAACGATAAAGACACCCTTATTCGTGTCTTCATCACCGCCTTTTTCGTAGCTTGCTAACTCTTGAGGTCACTATTTTCGGGCCTTACGTCATGTCGTACGAATATTCGTCAGCCGAAAATCGCTCCTTAAAGGCAAAAACCAATAAAAAACAAAACTCAAGCTAATTTAGGACTCAGCGACAGGTGAGTGAAATCCAAAGAAAAATGTTCCCTCAAATAGATCCTGCGATTTGTTAACGCACGTTAACCACAAACAACATTCCGTTGGAGGATACCGTAAAGGTGTTCATGTATCGAAATGGTAGATTCTAACCGGCTCACATCACCTACAACGAAAAAGCCATCAAATCCCACTTCGATTACGTTCGACTTAGTTTGTTCTCACCTGCTCTCATGCTCTCGCTTCTACTCAGCTCGGCACCAGCGGATCCGCAAATGTCGCGGTCCCACGTTCGAACGAATGCTGCTAATGGCCGATGCTTCGCCAGGGGCAAGCGTGCCATATCCGCGTGGCGCATCGTCACTGTAAAGAGGTCCTAAATAGGACCTTTCATCCAAAGCTCAGCATCTAGTTGACAGCGAAAGATGGTCGAAAGAATAACGAAAAAAAAACCAGACAAATGGATAAAAAGCTCCTATCCCATATGACAGCATAACCGAGCGTTCTCATGAGACCATTAGCGAATAATGTTCGCCCGCCATCGTCATTGCAGCTCGTCGTGGCAATATCACCGACCGCAGCGTTTCGCTACAATGTTAAAGGTCACTCGATTCATTCCCCGCATGTTCCATCCTCGAAAGCTCTCCAGCGTATCTGCGTACCGCCAGACTAACAAGACGCGCAAAAGAAGTTTTGGCGGTGGCGGCGGCGTGGCGTACGCCAGCCACCCGCGTGACCCGGTCAAAAACAGACGCAACGAAAATCCGCTATGGACGAAACGAAAACCATCGTCTTCCACGGTAGTCTAGCAATGTCACGTAAGGGACGACGCAGTCACGTTGCACGAGGGGATATGGGATGTCATCATCGCTCTTCGTCTGCTCTCGTCCTTTCTAAGTGGAGTTCGCCGCTGAGCGGTTTCGCAACGATATCTCACTCGCTACGAATCATAGAAGCTATTGGCTATTGTTTGGCACGAACAAAACACGATCCATGTCTATGTTCGTGTTACATTGCGATGACGATTCAACTCGATAAGATCGTTCAGACGACCGATTCGTGTTGTCATGTGAGGGGCTTTCGCAGACGGCCACAGCTTGAATAAGCTGGACCCGAGTTTCCGAGGTGAAATTACAGCGAGATCTTTTGGGAAATCAATTTAAAGCAATTTCGGGCTAAATTCGCTGAGCGCAGTGCCCAGCGCGCCAGTGTTTGACAACATATCGAATGTTAATTTTCATTAATTGTCAGCGTAATGTACTGTTGTCGTCGGTTCCGGGTTTTTCCTTAATGGACGGAGCTGTACATGTCGTTGTGGGCAATTTCGCAATAAAACGGTTCGGAACTTTTTTTCTACTAGACGAACGACCGCGGCACAAATCGAGTTTATTCACTGGTCGCTATTTGCATACATCGTTCGCAGTTTCTTTACTATGAAGTCAAATCGCACAGGCACAGTAGATTTACAGGGTCTTTCTCCCTCCAGCAGCTTTTTTCCCTCGTGAGCGTTCGTAGTTAAGCGTTTCGTCGCGTGGCTGTCTCCAAACGCGTTTGGGGAACCAGCCAAGGTCGATGAAATTCCTTGGCCGGAAATCCTTTGCGCGAAATTTCAACGGTGTCAGCAACCGCTTTTTTGTCTAGCCGATCCAAGAACTCTGTCGATTTCGCTTTCGTACGCGTCATCTGCGACGAGTTGATAATCGAAAGGGAGTCGGCGTTTTCGTCGACGAAAACAGGCGGCTGCCGTGGGTATGGCGCAAACCCGATGCGTCGTCGCAGCGCCAACGGCAATGCACGCAACGACGTGAACGCTACCAAATCATCGCACGTTTCGATTCACTTCCGTCTGAATTCACGTTTACGCGGCCCGAACTAGGCCGACTGCCGCCATCACCGAACACCGCAGTCGGGAGGAGACCCACCAGCCATTTATTGGACCCCATCCGATAAATCTACATGCGCACATATTGGAGACACCGTTTCCATATATATCAATATATATATACATACATATATGACGCTAGTGTGAAATAATAGCGCAGCCACATGCAGCGTCACAGTTGCGCCGCGAGCGCATACGATCGAACGCTGCACCGTGACGATCGCTTGGCGTTACTCTGTGGTGGCCGTTTCTCTTGACGCGTGGAAACGATGCCATAGTCGACAAATCCGCCCGCAGCGATCGTCGTTATCCGACCTTTCCGGAAGTGAATACAGCCTCGGTCAAAACACGTACGTTTGTCGTGCGCTCGCTCGACCGTTACAGAATAGACGTCGCTTCAAATCCACAGGGTAACGGCCATACTGTAGACGATAACATTTTTCCATCATCTGCCATTGTAACACACACACACACGTGCATACACACAAACGTGCATACACACACACACACACACATACGTCTACGGGGATATAGTTACATCATGGTGCTACTTGTCGAGACGCCACCCGCACAACATCAGCGTATTTGCCACTGTCATGGCTGCGCAGTAATCGCCATACGATAAAGGACCGTGCTTGAATAAACACGTCGGCCCCTTGGCCAGCCGATGCAGGGGGCAAAGCAGCCCTAGATCGATGGTTCAATGGCGAAATACACTTGTTGAGATGACCGACACAGAGAGGGGAGCACACTCGGCCAGGTGTAGGCCCAGCAACAGGAAATAATACGGGAGAAGATAGATGGAGAGGGAGGGGGCTGAAGAGCAAGTGGGGAGAATAAAAGGGGGCGTCCCGGAGGGCATTTCAACAGGCGAACGATGTTACATATGTTGACTGGATTCGCGTCTTTCCGGCGCCGGCGTGTGAGCTCATAGCGATCTCGCTATCGCGCATTAGCGTCACTGAACTGTCTCTCCGATTACGGAGACGCGCGCGAAGGCCGAACTGGGACGCCCCTCATGACAACGCTCAACAGACTCTACTGGCGCCCTGTCTATTGACAGACGCCAGTAGAGTCTGTTGAGATCAGATCGAGAAGTGCGCAACGGCTACGGCAACCTCGGGAAACAAATTCGCAGATCCCAAACGAAGAACGTAGATGAGGAAAAACACTGAAGAGACTGGACGAAACGGCTCCCTTTGTCCGACGGTCTCTCTCTTTCTGTCTGTCTCTCTCGGGGATGAATCAAGTGGTGCCTACCGGCTGGTGTTACGACGAAGGCGCGAGGGGCTCAGGTTGCGATGGGCGAATAAATCAAAAGCTGATTTCCTTCGAGAGACTGTCCCGTCAGAATACGGCGGACAGTTACACAGTCGTGCGTATGAGTCAAACAAATTAAGAAAACTATACATGACTGGCAAATCCTGTTCGTGGGGCCGAAAAGTCTGCGGTGGACATGTTCTTGTGTAAGCAGCTTAACGGGAACAGATAACGTTTTCCTATTTCAGCGTATGCCTCACGTGTGCGTCTGCGTGTACGACTACGCGCGTCTGTGTGCGAGTGAGTGTGTGTGTGTGTGTGTGTGAGTGTGTGTATATGGCGGGCTATTTGCGCTACTCACCAGGAGCTTGGCCACGGCGCGGGCGAACGGTACGATATGCTCGAAGCTCGCCTGCATACTCTCCGTTGGACAACTGTGGAACACCTTGCAAAAAAGGGGCAACATATTATAGAGCTTGAGCTGCTGTTCGGCCTGAGTGAGCGGTTCGGAAGGCTCGGCCAGTTCGCTGTACAGTTTGTTGAGATGAGTCAGGCCCAGCGCGTCCTGCGGGCCCTGGTTGGCCAGCGGCGGAGGCCCCGCGCCCCCACCGCCCAGCAGCTTTTTCATGTAGTTCATCTTCGCGCCGAACACCGCGTCGCCGTGCTCTGTCAATTACTCGGTAGATCCTCTATTTGGTAGCACACATACACACACACACATACATATGTGCATTAGCTCTACTCATTCCGAGAATTTCACTAGACAACGGCCGGTGCAAGGCTGTTTCCTCGACGTTCACTGTATCCAAGCGGCCGTCGAAGATAGCACGAATAGCGCTACAATAACACTTAAATAACACTGCCGATCCTCCGCGAGTCGGCTCGCTAGATTATAGAATGGCTAGAATTTCGGCGCACTACAATCGGGGGACAATTTTTGGCTTTCTCTGTCTTTCCTCTCTACTCTGGTCCACCCCCAGTGACGCCGTTGTCACACGACAGGACCCATTAGTCTTCGCTGGTGGTGACGACATAGATCTCGGACCATTCGCTAGCCCCCGTTTGCCGACCCTCAGCAGCCAACGTCCGACACCTTGGCCTTAGGCGCGCTCGGCCTGCGGTTTATCGGGCCTGCGCGGTATCATCGTGGACCCTCGTAGGGCGAGCAACGACGAATATATTCACAACGAGCTTCGCTTCACGCGCCAATCGACAACTGTACGAAAAAGGCGGACTCCGCAGTTTTGTCGCATAACCCAACCGCGACGCGTTACCGCGTCTCCTCGTCGATATGCGTCGCTCCGCGGCGAACTCGAGCTGAACGGGTCCGCCTGGGAGGTCGGAGGATCGGCGCGGCCCAGCGACGTGAACGGTCTCACTTCTGTTCTCAGCTCTAACCAACTGGACAGACGTCAACAGACGCGCCAACTTAAATACGTCCACGGCGTTCGACGTCGACGCGTATATTGTGCAGATTCCGAGGATCGGCGGAGAATCTCGCGGGGATTGGAACGGCCACCGTTCGCGATCAGGCGACCTTCAAGCCCCGTTTGACAAATAGGCCGATATGGAGAACTTGTCCCCCTGTTTCGTCGATTATCCGATATCACAGCGTCGTCCGGCGTTGTTAAATGCACCGGTCCGCAGTTCAACTTCTCACGAACCTACTTCCGTCATGAGGGGCGGGGCGCGGGAGGGGGGGGCGCGCTCTCAGCTGCTACTCTGTTCCTCCATGCCCAGTGCAGGGCCCTTTGTGCAGTTATTGTGCTTCTTCTCCCTCACATCCTCATGAGGGTCCTGCAGTCTTGGGGCCTGCCGCCCGCCGAGCACCCACGGCGAGGGCGCAGGACGAGCGGGATCGTGCCAGCGGGCCCGAAAGCAACAACGGCGTCCGTCTCCGGGCGTGACGTCGCCGAGAAGCAGCCCCCGAAGACGACAACTGCCGTGACGAGAGGCGCGTCCCAGAGCAACAACTCGAGCCGCGTGGACCTTGGCCGTCGATGACACCTCAATGCAACGCCAAGGGATGACGGTTCCTCCCTTCGCTGATATCTGCACCGTTCGACACACAGCCACGACCTTTCCAAGCACGGCCGGATCTGGTGTGGTGTTTCACTGGAAAGCGTCGGCGTGATTCTGCCAAGGGTGTGCGAGCGTAGGGAGTGCACAATTGGACCGTGCGGTTCGCCTACTCACTTCCTATGCGGTTGGTACGTATCCCAAGCGACAACAGCCGAGAGTTGTCGGCGGGGGGGAGCTGGCTCCCCGGACGGCTCGAAACGGCGCAAAACTCGCCCAACTACCCGCCTTTGTCCAGTGTGACGGGACACGACGCAGGAGCGCCCTGTGCACACCTGCTCCGGCGGCGGCAGCGGCGGCGGCGGCGGCAGCGAACCAGCAGCAGGCGAGTGCACGTCTTAGTGCCGTATTCCGACGAACAGGGCCGACGACGTGACGACTGGGAGAGCCGCCCCGACACTCAACGACACTCACTCACTACTCTTCGCCGCACTCCGCTGCAAACTGGAGCGACGGCTGCGCACGGGCGGCTGAACTCTCCAGCCAGCGATTGAGCAGACGGGCGGTCGGGGGACAGCCACTCCACGGCGCCCCGCCTCTGGGGAACTGTTGTCGATGCGTTCGGGGAACTCGGGAGCACGGGCAGGCGGACAGATTCCGCAGACAGTGGCAGCGGTCGGGCCACGATCGGCCCCGCAGACGACGTAGCGCTCGCGACTCTGGATTTCGTTCAGCTGACGTTTGGGCGAGACAGATGTCGGCGCCCTCTCCACTGTTCTGTGTGTCATGAGGTGGCAGGTCGATGCAGCCGCGCGCGCCCCGCTTCGGCCCGGACGGAGAACGCGCGCAAAAATTCGAATTCAGAATACGAGCTGATGTACGGGCGCTATGCGTACGGACCGCATTTTTATTGCGGTGTTTAGCCTCGATGGAACTACCTACGGCTCAGTACCACTAGCTACGAAAAGCAAGCGTCTATTCAACGATTCCATAACTAACCAAATGAAAATCGTAACACACTAAACCACAGTAATTCATGACGTGTCTCTACTCCATTTGTCTCCCTCTTCCACAGGGATAAACTTTAATTTTCTCAAACCACAACTATACATGATGAAATATTTACATTTTTTACAACGCTGCACGTTCTACCCTTTTGGTAACAGGCACATCCAGGTCGCAGCGATCGATAAACCTGAAGAATGATCAACCACTGAAGACCTTCACTAAGCGGTGCATGTCCGAAAAGACGAACCATACACCCGAAAGCAGATAGCAGGTCGCAAAATACAGCCACCGTCGTCATCAGCGACGAGAAAACGATAGGCATTGTTTTTCTTGCAACGTAATGGCGGAGTTTTGCGCCTTAGTTTGCCTCCCAGATAAGTGGCCGGCAGCTGCCTGCACCGAAATCGGGCACTAGTCCTGGATGATGTGACGGTTCACCTTCTTGCGCTTGATGCCGACCATAGAATTTTTGTTTTTTTTTCCCTGAACTCCTAACAGATTCTTTCCCTTGCCGGATCGGCTCCGAAGGACCTCTTGCTCTCTCCGTTCCTGCATCTTTTGGCGGCGTTTTTTCTGCTTTTTTGCCTTCTCGTTGAGCGACGCCTTGATCGGCTGCATCTGAACACTGAAGCCCTTGAGCTCCTGCGCGATTTGCCTGAGGCGGATCTGTCGAATCGTAGAGGAGACGTTACATAGACAGAAAACACGACAAAAGCCGTAGTGTTAGGTATAGCGTGTTCGTGGACGATTTATTTCACGTAGCTTTTAACCCAGCCGAAACCCCGAAAGCCTCGGCTTTTTAGACACTTCCTATCGATACGCTCTATTAGAGTAAATGGCGTTGCGAAAGGCAACGAACACATACGTCCATTGAATGATTGATCTCAGCGGCAAATAGAAAATTGAGCATGTACAATGTGATTTACGAAAACGGTGCAGATACTTTACGTGAACTTTAGCTACAGGCTAGACATTGGTTCGAAGGACGATGAATAGCCGCCTAATAAGCTTTACCTTAAACATTAGCCTTTCTAATCAAGGTCTATTGAGTTACTATCGAGGACCGCCGACATCACCTCCTCTCGTGTAACCATAACGGCAGACGTGCGTCAGACCAATTCCTTCACTTCACTCCCGGAGTGAACTGATCAAATTGTTACAACTAAGCAACCTTTGGGGCCCCAATCCTATGCAAGTGCTCTACGTTTTTAGACAATTTAGTGTCATAAACCTCGTTTCAACGAGTTCTTCTCGTATAGATATATCTAATACAACAGTTACAGGTCCACAGGGAGCTGCGGCTGGGTTCGGCCTAACATATAATGTTTTTCGTCCGTGTCCAGGAATTGCATTTGCAGATAAATCATCGTATCTGGTGCAGACTGGCGTAACTCGCTTAGCCACCGTACCTTTCGTTGATCGCCGACGCTTTCCCCGGCCAGAGGTTGATCGTCACCCAGTAGCGCGTGCGTGTCAGCGAACTCGACCTCCTCATCGCCAGAATCTCCCGCCTCGGCGGCTTCAGCGAGGGATCGCGTTTCTCGTATCGTTCCATAGGCGTCGTCGAACTCGGTTATCGTCACCGTATGCTCGCCACAATCAATAGTCTCACTCTGAAAGGCAAATGTTGCATAGACACTGCAGATTTGAACATCTTCTCGGTGTAAATTTTTCTTTAAGGTACTTAAGTATTGGAAAATGCGGTTTCTTTGATTCAAAAATGATTGAAGATGTTGAAGAACGAATGTGCGTCGCTCTCGCGTGAGGTTTTGCGTTGAGCGACTATTGTCAATCGGTATTCGCGCACAGTTTCGCGGAGGTGACAATCAGTGGCCTGCTGTTGCTACTCTCGCCATCAGCTTTATGATCATATTGCGTATTGCAGTTCTCAAAGATATTATCTTACCCAACAGTTATCAAACTAATGAAACCGAGATAACTAATATCACTGAGAATATTCGCTCTATTCCACAAAAATAGGGCCGCCGTATATTATCGTTCGTCAGCAGAAAAATCCGCCAATTCGCCGAAACATGGGTGCAAGTAAACTGGAGATCGCTTGGCCGAAGTTGCTGATTCAATTGTCTGCTTTTCGTCGTTTTTACCTCAGCCGCTATCGGAACGAAGCAGCCTGAGATGGCGAAGCGCCGTTGTCGACTTTTGGTGTTTTCGCCCATTTACCCTTGTATGGCCGCTCTTTGCCGCATTTGATCATTTGTCACCTCACGGCTCCTTCACTTGGCAGATGCTTCACCCATTTCTAGGGAATATATGTCAACTTCACCCAGCCGGACGTTCACTCACTTCGTTCTTACTGCCGTTAATTTTTCTTACCTGGCCTTCAAGACACTCGAGATTCTGCGGGTCCTGTAGTCGGATGCCGCCTTCACGGACGATGTCGGCCATGATTGAACGCTTTTCGTCCAGGAGTTTTTTCCTCTGACCCTCGAGCCGACCAAGGGTCTTTTCCTTCGCCTTACGCTGCCTCTCCTTCTTGCGTTTCGAAAAACCCGATAAAAATTCGCGGCGCTCATTTTCATCAAACATCAACACGACCTTTTTCTCCTTTTTCCGCTGTTGTTTCGATTTGCCCATGACGAACGATCCGTACAGGCCCACCTGATACTGCTCTTATGGAATGGATCACGGGCAGCTGGTGGCGTTCCCGTCTATTGGTGCAAAGGGCGCTGCCGCGTTTTTCGAACAGTACTGTCCAGTAGGAGCGAGGGCGAACCGGAACTCGGAACCGGAAGTCGTTTCCAGACGAGGGACCGCCCCCGGCAGGGACGGTGAACGACCGACGTGCGGCACGATCTTCAGGTCACAGTTGTTAAGGTCGCTGAGTTCATCTAAATGGTTCGCAAGCAAGTCGAGTTTGGTAAATGTTTGATGTTAGAGCAAATATTGCCGCATTAGCGATAACAGTACGGTGAGGATATGGGGTATGGGTATTTCGTACAAGAGCTTGTTAATCATACTGACATTTACATAATACTCAGCCGCTCCTAATCAAGCTCTGAATGCTTCCGAGTTAGAGCATGTGCATTTATCATTCATCGGTCACGTTCTCCATCGTCGGTGACACTCATTCCCGAATTTCTAAATGCCATTTCCCTTGGCCTATATTCCCTCAACGGGCTTAACTGACGTGATGCGTCTATTGTTCTTCTCTCCAGCTACAAGTGTGTTAGCCCTAGGGTGGTCGAATTCGACATAGACAGTTGTGTGGCACTGTATCACGAGACGGCGATCAGGGAAGACGCTACACATCGCTCTTTACGAAGGACGACTCTATGAGGGCAACAGCGAAATTCCTCAACCGGGGGTCGTTTGAACAAAAAAAAGTTGTGGCGTAAACGGCATTTTTACGTAAGTCTGCTTCTCTTGCTGCCGTCCATGCTAACGGAGTCAGCAACTGAAAAGAAAATTCGGAACGTCCATATTTTCTAAGGGCGTCTTCGCCGAATCCCAAGTAGTTACATTGCGTCATAATGCGGACGATATATTATTAGTCATAGCTTGAGATTTGACGAAAGCAGCCACTAAAGGACAGGAAATGAAGTTTCCCCGTGTAAGGCGACTAAGTAAAAGGTCTATTGAAGTGGTCTACCACACAGCTAGGATGGCCTCGCATGTGTAAACTGACAATTATTGTAAGATGCAGCTGAACAGATGCTAATGGTCTTCTAGTCAGAAATGATGACAGTTTAGCTTGCAATCACGGTCAACCTGACTACGGTACGCAGCGATGCTGCAAAGATGGAGTGAACAGCTCCGGAAGATTATGAAGGCATTTGGGTGTCGGCTCTTATAGCTACCTAGCGTAGCATAGGACAGAGTGCGCTGCTCCCTCAGAGGTTCATTAGAGGGGTTTGTATGCTACTCTCGACTAAAAAAACGTAGAAACGGACGCTGCTAAGCTTCCCGTGTTATCGTCCGTTGTTTTGAAGTGACAGTCGCGATTTGAAAAGGAGCTGGCTAGCTAGCACTTTATAGTCAACGACAGAGGCATGATCGGTGTGCAATGCTAAGCAGTTAACATGCACATATCACAGGTGGAGAGCTGTGTGGAAAATTATTCATTAGTTAGAGCCACGTGAAAATCTAACAAAACACACATCGCTGTACAGGGCCACACGGCATTGCCAAACCAGAATCAAAGAAGATATTTTTCAGATCTTCTATCTACAGTCGCTATAACTTGAATAAATTCAGCTATCCGTGACATCTGTTTGCGTCCAAACCAGAAATGGTCTCAACGTTACTTGCTCATGTTTCTACAAACAATTGGCTCCAATAATTTATTCCTAATCTAAGTAGATCTCACGTATCACACAAAGACGTGCTCAGTACGATAATAACTCGCACCATCTTAAAAGAGACCAGACAGTCCCACCGTCAAACATTTTCACGTTCAGGGCGTTCAATGTTGGCTGACGGCCAGCCCCAGGCATATGAATTCAACTTCGGCACGACGACAACTGATT
>MNPL01009482.1:0-25516 GCA_002081605.1 Tropilaelaps mercedesae | reverse complement strand
AACAAACGAGGATCAACAGCAACCGCCATTCAAAACAATATTTAGCGTAAGGAGGTCAGCAACCCAGTAAACCCAAATTTACCTGGTCAAGTTCGCTACAGGCGAGCTCCGTCGAGCCTGCGCACCAAAATAACAACCCACGTGCGCCGGCCTACAGGTGACGATTCACGCTCCCAGTGAAGGGAAAACACCAATTAGCTGTGATCCCGGAGTGCCCACGGCACTGAGGCGATTCCTTGCACGATCACCGTGACCTTATTGGACATTCGGAGTTCTCCCATATACCGCCGGCAAGTGAACGATACATCGTATTTACCGCGTGTCACGGGCCAGCGCAACGCCCGGGATGTGGGCGACTTTGAACCGCCCACGGAGTCGAAGTCTGCATCTGTGCACAAATGTAAACAGTCTAGGTAGGTGATGGATTGGATCTCAGTAGACGGCTACATACTACTCCTAGTGCAGATTTGCTGATTGCTTCGCCCTTTCGGCCTGTATTGCTTGTCATACGAAGACAAGCGTAAAAATGCGAACAGTCGACAAAAACAGTTTATGCAACCGCTGTGTGAGCCCCTCGGAGTAGATCAGTGATTTGCGCTGTCTGTCTGCAGTGAGCGGCGGTGGAGCCAATCAATGTTCATGCGAAGATGCCGTGACAGCGACACTGAATAAAATTTTGCTTCGTGGAGCATTGGCGTTCGACTGTCGTGTTAAGGTGAACCGCAGCCGGGAAAAAGTTTAACAACCGTCCAAGGTAACCGCTTCTGCTGAATTAATAATTAATACCCGTTAATTATTTGCGATCAGCTGGTCGCTGACAGGATTGGTGTCGCTGTTGTATCTGTGGAGGAGTTACCCCTTTCCCCAGGGGACTTTCTCGGTCGAGGGCGAACTTGATAAGCGATCGACGCGACATCCAAGTCAGCCTGAAAATTTACAGTGGCAAACAAAAATGACAAAGCTTGATTTCATTGGCGTCGAGCTGATCGGCTTCAAGTTGGCTGATGTATTGAGGACACTTCGTGAAAAATTCATGTGCATCCAAGGTCCACACACCTCAGCCTCTGACATAGTGAATCAAAACTGATCGGTGGCAACTGGATAATCGTCTCGTAGCTATTTCAGGTTTGCTCCTCGTCGAAGAGTTGTTTTTATTGATGAAGCCTTTCGTGCCACTATCCACTACAAAGCGTTCTGTGCCCGTGCAGCACTGTTATACAAAGTTCGCTCTCCATTAGTGGCTAGCATAGCGCGAATGCGCCTGCTTGTCGCCAAAACCTCAAGCGATTCAATTTGGTTCAATCTAACTCCAATCGCTTTCGTTGTACGATGAACCGGCCCCCATTGAGGTTCACTCGTGTTCAACTATGTAACAGACGCTTTTCATTAGGGCACCATCGCTCGCTACAGAGGGGGGTCTCTTATCATCGGTTAAGCGAGCTGAATAAAGAATTTGTAGCGATGTCAATGCCTATTTATCAACAAAAAAATGCACACTGACAAGCATTAACTATTTTCTACGGCAAACGTTTAGGCAAGTATCTGTGGGGGATATGATCTCGCGGAAATCGTAGAAGGTGACCACGGCGAAGGCAAAGTTGAGCTGAAACGACCGATGGCTGCAAGCATTGCTTTACGCTATCGTACCGTGATATCACACGTACTGGTAATGTTCTCGAAAGACTTAACGCGAACTTACCTAGCGCCTGATTGGACCTGAAACGTGGACCCACGCCAGCACGTCGTCCCTGCAGGCGTAAAAGTGATTTTATACCTATAAGACGGAGATGTAAAACACCTCACTAATAGGCCCGCTGGGTGTGTGCAAGGCCGCGCGTTATTAGATGTGCACCTAAGCGTAGACCACCATACCCGCCATAACGCACTGTCCGTGAAAGAGCTACCACGTACGCTGCCGAGATCAGGCGTGGTAGAATTATAGCTGAACCATGCAAGAATGCCCAATAGGAGCAAAATAACGAAATCATTCTATATGGGTCAACCGTCAGCACGCGAGGAAATATTTGTCTGTAAACTGAACGTTGCATTGAAACGATGTCAAAAATCGTGGCCTTTGGTGGGTCCGATTGCGCCGAATGAAAAAATCGTTTCCGTCGTTAGTCGTCATAATTGGCAGTGTTTACATTTAGGGGGCCCGCGTCACGGAGTAGACCAACAAGCCTCAGCATGAACGTTAAATGTTGCCTGATAGAGCTAGTGTAATATTTGCTATGCAATATTTACCCAAATACTTTCTAAAAGTTTTTACACGTATAATTTCCTTAAGACTTCCATTAATAGATGAGTCGTACAATCGCAATCTATTGTATCTAGAATTTGTTAAAATCGCCTTTTTAGCCTGCTTGCTGTGAGAGGAAAGCAGTGTTTGCGCGGATTATGTAGAACTGCGATTTGTTTGAAAGATGCTGTAAAAATACATGCTGGGCTACAGTTTGAACTGCACGATAATTGTTTTATTGATTCAGTTGCTTATTTGAGAAAGCAAGGTCTGAACATTTTACGTAATTTTACCACGTATACCAATTTTAAGCATTGCAACTTATAACAATTTCTATCGACGCATTTCCAAATACGGCCATGCCTAGAAAACACATTTAAAATATTACTACCCAATTATTTTCGACCTTGAAATGTCGTTGTGCTAATGCGGTCAAGCCTCATAGAGATATATCTCTCTTCTTATATATAAGAAGACAAACCCAACAAAATTCATGCTGCAGGTTTTTCTGTTACAGCGGCGCTCCGCGAATCATTCTGTCCTACTATCATATCTGTAGGACACGATCATGGAGCCATTCTCCATCATCAACGTGCGCACATTCTCCGAAGAGTTACAGCAATATCCCTGCTGTACTCGAAGCACAACGACCACCTTGGCGACGCAGGCAACGCCATTATGTGCATGTGTAGAAGTTGCACCGAGAGCTGTCTACGGAACCCGCCCGGTTCAGTATCAGCTCGGCTAAGACAACTTTGCCACTCGCAGCGCTCATCCTCGCGCGCGTCGTATAAAGGCGTCGGCACAGTTTCATAACGAATAGATCATGGAAAAACTATTGAATACCGACAAATTGTAGTTATGGGCCACGGTTCAGCGTCTAGCTTTAGTGTGTGTCGGTGTTTCGATGTCGAGCTGGAATAAATCACTGACACAGCTTCGTAGACCCGGTGTAAGCAGGCGGCCGCTATGGTGCCTTTACGGGAGATGAGCCGACGACCGTCAACACAATGAGTTTGAATGCAGCGAAGCTGCCGTCAGACAAATAGAATCATCACCTTGATTTCTTCGCGCGCTTTTATAATCTGCCGCAGTCTAGAATTAGTTAAGTTGCTTGTTGTACTATCAGTTTGATCAGAATAGAAACCTTTAGAGATCAAGAAGTTTTTCCTCAACAAACCACAGGTATATTACATTGTGTAAATTCTAAAAACGCATACACACGCATGAATCCACATAGATTCCAAAGTGCCCACCTGCTTTGGAATAATGGCACGCTCAGACTATTGATCTCGCATTATCTTGAACTCTTTAAGCGAAGTTGTGGAGCTCCTTCAATAGATTATTTACCCACTTGCCTCAAACAAAGAGCATCCTATCTACAAAATCAAAGCTACGTGTGACCACGGTTTTCGCCCTGACTTAGTCACAAATGTGTCCATTCGTCTGTGCGTGTTACCTTGCCACCTACTTTTAGCTTACTTTATTCTCTCTTCTTCCTACATGCACACAACACCATGCGTACAGCACACACACACACATACGCTATGCCATCAAGCTTAACAGGGCAAACAGAACACTATATCGCAGTAGAGCGGCCAAAGTTGCTGCTACCGCCGGCGACGTCGGCCGCGTAACAATGCCGTGCCTAAATCGACAATCGCTGCGTATCCAACGGCGGAGACCTCCGTTTGTCGATTTCTCTCTCTCTCATTTTTCTGCACTTTGTCCGGCGGTCGTACGCAGATTTCGCGCGACTCATCTGGACTCGTGCTGCATTGGTGGACGCGGCCACGTACGCAGTGAAGTTAAAGTGACAATTGCCACCACCGCAGCGGACTGGCCTGGTGCGCGTGCGAGCGACGTGACTTCCAGTGAGGCACATGGCGGCGGAAATCCGGCACGGAGTGCATCAGACATTTTCCTGTGATGTCGTACGGGGCTGACGAAGCCAGATCTGCGTCGTACAGATGCAGATTCCCCCGACGACCCACGGCTGTCAAGCGGCACATAAAATTGCCGTTAGAAACACTACAGAGAGCGGACAACTAGCAACGGCTACGTAACACGAAAAACAACAAAAGAAAGTAGAACTAGTGTGCACTTGCTCCGCGTCTGACGAGTGCCAACCTCGTAATGGCCTCGAGCTAGAAACACTAATCGGGTCGAGTCGCCAGTAGCAGCGCTGTACGGTCGACTACGTCCTACGAACGGTCAGTTCAACCTCGGAACATTCGCAATTCGTCGCCCGTCCATGTCGAACAAGGGCTCGCTCTTCGCTGCCTGCGCAGCGGCCCGAGACGGTGGCCTGTTGGTCGATCGTAGGTTGCAGTCACTCGGCAAGTTCGTTGTTGTTTAACCTTTGTCTGCGGACAATATCGCCTCGCTTGACTGTTCCGAGCAAGTCGTGGATAGGCGTACGGGTTATCAGCGCCATAGTCGTACGACTGGTTTCTTTGTCTATCTGCATTTGCTCTGGTGTTTCGGGTGCACAGGCTACATCTGATATTCTAACCTCACAATTTTCCACTTGCGAGCTCGGTTGCTCTCTCTCTCGCTCTCTCCATCTATTCCATTCTTTTTATTCTCTTTCGATATCTTTTTTTCACCCTCTTTCATCCTCTTCTTTTTCAGTCTTCCTCTCTTGCTCAGCTTTTTCACTAGCGAAAAGGCTCCGTCATACTCATATTCACTGCGGCGTCCACTAGACCAAGCAAAATGGCGCATCGCGCGCACAATTTCGTAGCTGCTCCACTCGCCCTATACGTCACCCACCGTGAAGTCGTAAATCGCCATTGGGTTACTGTGCGTCAAGCGACAGACAGGTAATTCGCGCTAGGCGCCAGACGCTGCAAACCAGTCAGCTAACTCTACGGGGGATCACGCGGACGAATTTCGCTAACCCGACCCACGGCCAGCGTCGGGAGGGCCGGCTTTGCTCGCAGTGGCGAGATTCGTTAGCCCCCAATAGAACTCAGGGGGAAAGCGGTGTGGCGTCGTTCGACGCAGTGCGGGCCATCTGAAAATTTGGTCCTCGACCTAGACACCGACCTAGACCTCGGAGAAATCTGAGCCTGAGCGAGCAGTACCAGTAACGCAAGAACCGAAAGTTACATAACATTTGAAGAAGGAACCAACGACTAGCCTTGGAGGGGCATCGGCTGTCCGTGCCGTTAAGAATTCCTATGCCATATTCGTGTAGAGACACAGAGCGAGGAAAAGGGGAAGGAGGACGAGAAGAGGGAGAGAGAGAGCTCCTCAGGGATATTTATTCTCCACGCTGGCCCACACGACCAGAAGAACTCTAACAAAACAATTAGACACGCGGAACATCGATCGTCTACCGGAACGACATCGGCCGAGATCGTCGCGATGCAATCGACGTTCAACGCGCGGTAGGGAGGCAGTTTACTAAGAAGTTTATTGAAATGAGACGGGAAGCAGATCAAGCTGAGGTATTGCCGTTTTCCCCAGGAATCACAAACAAAATTCGCTTTTCCTATGATGTTAGAAGGAAGATGGGAATAAACTACACGTGCGGTAGCGCGTGTATCTTTCTACGGATTGTGCATAATCAATAAATATATCGAGAGTCGGCTATGTGTTCTCCACCATAGGCGATTCGTTAATTACGTAGGCCATCCACAGAAGATCTCAAGTGTGTCGTTAACGAAACGTGTTCGAGTTTGTTGGCTGAGAGCTATTCGCTGGGCCATAGTGGAATAGAGAAATGTGTGACGAACTTCTTCGTTCATGTTTGTATCCGATCTACGTATCTCTGCATCGCATGATACCCCATCTTGCTTGACTAACGATTTCTTCTTTTCATTTGGACTTTTGCTTCTACAACCCTCACTGGACGAACTCGACGACATCCGTAGATGCTGCGCAAGTTACTCACCTATGGCGAACGCCAGTCGCCTATGCAACGCGTGTCATCGAGCCCGCTCTTCTCTAATGCGACATCGCGCAAGGGCTCCACCATTGAGGATAAATGGATGCGAAGTCCGGCACTACTTCAGGTTAGTGAGCGCCCAGCCCAACTTCACGAGAGGGCTAATGCATTGTTATGCGCTGGGGTGTTATTAACGAGAGGTAGGCTAGGTAGTGTCAAGTCACGAACGTTTACGTCTATAAACCGTGGGCAGCGAATGCTGATCGGTGGTCGGCCCCGAAGAAGACAAAATGGTAAACCGTAGTTGTACAGAACTCTTTGCGTATCGAAGACATAGGTTGGCCCAAGCCATGAGCTTCTAGTGAATTCTGTTACCACTGACAACATGTTGACGCCGATCAAGTCACTCTTTTGATTGGTGCACGTATGTTGAAAGTACGAAAGGCTACTCGTAGTATTTTAAGAGCGAACAACCAGTTCCCTTACAAATATATATGAAATATGTATGATATATTTTACGGTTTCGTGGTTTTAGAGCCTGTTTTAAAAGAACACCCACATCAATTGAGAACATACGTGGGCAACGTTTCCTTAAAAGTATGTGTTTAGTGCACGTTGTTTTTACTAGACTAGACTAAACACATAAAATGGTTACGCCCGATCTATGAAAAATCCTAAATTGGTAAACAAGCCGTATAATAAACGTAACTACCCACAAGTAGCTCTTAGCCGTAAGTGGTTCTAGTTATCTTAGTTCAAAATATACCATAACCTGCGGGCTACGTACATGCGTGAAGATTCTTCACGTTTTGCTAATAGGGGCTGGTTAGGTCTAGGATAGGGAGGGTTGCGTATGATAATGTGAGTATGATGAACACGTCAGGTAAAGCGCTGGACCCCTTTCGACAGAACACTGGTGCTTCATTGTTTCGGCCAAGTCGACCGAACCCCTCAACCAGAGTTGTCTACGGAGCGCTCTTCTGTTCTCCATTTGGCTTTCGCAGGCGTCCTACGCGCCCCTCACAATGGCCATGGATCCTAACTCGTTCACCGTCTTCCTCGCCGACCACTCTACCATGAGCCTGCTCGATCTCGACCAGGGCCGCATGATCACGAAGGGCGCCTACGCCCCCAATACCGCCCGAATGAATCCGGCCTGTGTCAACGCCGAGTGGAACCCCACCGAGCGGAGCCTTGTCTTGCTGACGTCGGCCAGCTCACTCTATCTTGTCCGCAGCAGTAACGACTCCCTCGCCGTCGAACACATCAAGCGGGCGGCGCACAAGCGCGCCATTACCGACGTCAACTGGTGTCGAGGCACGAACTTGTTCGTCACCGCCGGCCAGGAGGAGTACCTGTACGTGTGGGACGCGCGGACAATGCAGCGGCCGGAAGTCGCACTCAGCTCGCTCGTGCCGTCGAGTCGCGCGCGGTTCAACGGCCTGAACGCGAACGTCATCGCGTCCACGCACGACAACGGCATCTACCTGTGGGACGTGCGCCAGCCCCGTAGCCCGATGAAGCTCGTGGGAGGGCATTCATCCCGCGTGTACAGCATCGATTGGTCGCCAGCCGTCGAGCATTGTCTCGTCTCATCGAGCCAGGACAGCACCGTGAAACTGTGGGACTGCAACAGCCCAGCCGGCTCCGGGGCGACCATCGACAAACACATGTTGTTAGACAACCCCGCCTGGATGGTGAAATTCAGCCCGCTCGGCGACTCCCTTCTGACATGCTACGAGCGGAGCTCGAGTCCCAACGAGGATCTGCAGGGCCTCGCGGTGTGGAACATGCGCTCCGGCAAGCACGTGCACACGTGGAACACGGCTAGTCCGTTCATCAACGTGGCGACCTCGAACCTCAACAAGGTGAAGGAGTGCCGCATCGTCGCGCTGATGAAGAACGGCGTCCTCCAGACGTCCGTACTGTACCCAATGATGGGCAACTCGTCGTCGGACCATCTCGACAACATCTCCCTGCACGATGACGGCCGGGACAACAACCAATCGCTGGAGGAGGAGTTTAACAGTCTCATCAACGACAAGCCGCCGAACACCGAACTCGTCAAGTTGGACGCCGTCAAGCGCATGTGCCTAATTCTCGTCACCGTCTGCCTGTACGAGATTGAGATCACGCTCAACTTCCCGAACGACTATCCGAAGAACGTCCCGCCGACGTTCTCGTTCTCGAAGGGCTCGGCGCTGCAGAGCTCGATCAAGACGAAGCTGCAGAAGGTGCTGCGCATCACGTCGACGCAGCACGTCAGCCGTAACCAGCCCTGTCTTGAGCCGTGTCTCAAGCAACTGATCAAGACGCTCGAGTCGATCAAGGCGCTCGAGACGACCAACAAGGGCGACGCCGAGACCGACGCGCCCAAGCTGCCGCCCGTGCCTGTCAACATCTACGGCGGCGAGCAGGACTCGTCGGTGCCGTTCCCGCGGACGTCGGGGGCGCGCTTCTGCGGCGCCCACTTTCTCGTCTGCTTCACCCGGCCGTCGTACATACAAAAGAACCAGAGGGAGAGCGATAACGAGGTATGCGCAGCAGCTCGAGTCGGAAACGCTTCGACTCTATCCGGAGACAAAAATGGGCTGCTTTGTTATTGTGGTTGTAACAGTAGCAGTAGTAGTAATAGTTGTTGTTGTGGTGGTTGTGGTGGGGTTGGTGGTGCGTGATTGCCGCTGAAAAGCTGTTCACCGGCTTGGCCGTCACGGACGTTGGGTGCGCACTTAGTGTCACAACTACATTCGATGGAGCGGTGATATTATAAAACGTATTTGGCCTTCCCGAAGAGACTCTGTAAGAGACATACTTAACCGTAGCCGGTAGAGGACGTCGAGCGGTGGAAGGTTTTCCAATGACTACGAAACGGCATGTAGGCAATTAACACAGTGGACATGATCACTCTGACTAGATGAATAGAATTTCGGTCGAAGTCTGCACCTACTGATGCTTGCTTTTGTTTACCAGGCCTATGAGATGAATACATCCGAGCGAGTGAACTGAACTTCCTTCTCGTTCGCAGGTGACGCCTCGTAGTCTATCCGCTTTGGGGGCGTATATTAAAGCACACCGGAATCCGTTGAATCCGCGAACGGGCTCGAGTTCACTGTACCCCTCGTTCGTAGCCAAGAACGAACGCGACGTGACGATCTCCTCATACTACTATCGCGAGCCTCGCAAGAAAGGACGAAGTCGAAGAAGAATTCGGGGTTTAGCACCGCCGGCCCTGGATAAGATTCATGTGCCATCGGCAGCCGTGTTAATATACAGCATGCCAGGTTAGGTCTGCACATACTGGCTCCTCTTCAGGAGAACGGCGACCCCTTATAGCACGCAAGGAACGTTTCTGATCGGGAATATAATTCTACCGGCTTGGGCTGGCGCTTAAAGACATCTTTCTGTACCTGTTTTTCATGGGGTCTTCTAGGGCAAAAGGGGCAGGCACACAAAATCAATAGAGAGAAGAAAAGAGAAATATGGAATCACATTTTATTCAGTGCTTGGTAATCCCTAATATATTGCTTAATTTGTAGACATTTTCTTGTAGATAGCGTCTCGTGTAAGGGGGTCGCACATCACGCGGCGTTACTAGCCCATCTGGATAACTAGTTCCTTTCCGAACACGTCTCTCACTCGGATGAACATTTCTAGGCGTCCTACCGGTGTGCTATCAACTGGCATCGAAGTACAAGTTGAACGTGGCCGATCCGCTGGACGCCTGCAGGCATAACCTGGAAGTCGCCAAAGAGTGTCGACGAAGCGACCTCGTCCAGGTGTGGACGCTGGCAGCTCAGATAATCGAGAGCCAAATGCAGCAACAGGTACGATGTACTGCGATCAGCTGGCGACTGGCCGGTGAGACGACCGTCACCCCTGACCGTCCGCTATCGTCATCGTGCTGTTTCCTGAGCTGTTGTTACTAAAAAAATTTTTAGTTAGTAAAACAAACCTATTGCGAGCCTTCGTCCAGCCCAAACGGTAGCCCATGTGATCCGCGAGGAGCCTAAAACTGCAGGATTTCTGGATTAATCTAGCTAGAACTCGCAGGGCGTCGGAACAGTCCTTAGATTTGCCATATTCGTAATCACCTACCGCGTGTAGCCTAGTCTATAGTGATCTAATCCGCGCTAAGTAGCCTAGCCGGAGTAGATGTACACTTCGTCGGGGTGGACAAGCCTAGCCTGAGTAGATGAACCTAGCCTGCTATGTGACGTGCTGCTCTCTGTTGTTTACGTAGCGGGGCGCGGTGGCCGGCTCAGAGCTGCCATGGCCAATGCACGTGTTTGGCCGTCAGTTGGTCGAGCATCTCATTGATCGTTATTTGCGGCTGTACGACATCCAGACGGTGGCCATGCTTTGCTGTGTGTTTGGCGAGGTGGCACGCCGGCAAACGAGTCGCCGTGGTTTCTTGGGCGACGTGCCGGTCGCCGAGGAGACGACGCACACCGAGCGAAAGGCTAGCGATAAAAGCGGAAACGTCCTGAAAAAGACTTGGCAGAAGATGATAAACGGTACGTGCATGGCCAGGCGAACGAGCTGGCTCGAATACGGTCATGAGTCTCTGCGCATGTGGAAAACTGCGACAAGCTGAGGTGTAGAGGCAAATTTCAAAAGGGCGATGTGTTACAAAAGTAGCGAGCAGGTTGGAAATGTTTGAATCGATTGAAGTGTTTAATTGAACGAATCCAACACCGAGGCGGTTAAACATCACGAACGGGCGCAGAAGGGATTTTCACGGGCGTCTTATCGAGGTTTTTCAAGGTTGAGTTTTTCCATAGGCTAATAGTTATTGGTACTTGGACGGTCATCGACGATCTGTTCTCATATAAAAGTCATGCAGGAATAGTGCTCTTTTTTTACCAGAGGTGAAAGCACCGAGCCTAGTGGTAGCACTTGCATTCAATTTCTACTAAATGTATGTATTTCCTGTTCTGAATCACGTGTTGGCACGTTGCCAGCTGGCGGATCGCCGTACAACAGTATTACGGGAGGTAGTTCGCCCCAGAGTCATGCCGGAATACCTGCGGCCTTTCTAGCCGGCCGACTGGGCAGCAAGAACCATTCTGCCAAGGACCTCGGCGCCCTTGAAGCTTCGGCCGTTTTGGGTGACGAAGTGGTGGCTGTCGCTGGTCGAGAACCTCTCGAAGCTGGACTCCCATACGGCCAAGAGGACGATACGTTCCTGCTGAACCCCCAACAGATGACGAGGTACGTACATCCAATTCGCACACCCGCATCTCGACCTTTGACGCATACAATGGCGATGTGTAGATTTGTTCGACACCCCGTTACGGCGCTCGTCGTACAATACAACCTTTTCGGTACCCTAACACGGTGAACGCTAAACAACGGTTCAAATGTCAATCCTTCGCCTATTTCTACCAAATATCTCCACATAACTCCCACATGACTTCATCCTGTCATTACGCGTTGAAACCCCCCTAAACTGACACGTTTCTATTCTCCTTTTGTTTTTCTACCCCTCTCGTGCTGTCGTTTTCGCATCGTTGCCAGATACGACCAGCTCAAGCAGCACTATGCCGAGCTCCTCTACAAGTGGAATCTCCTCGAGCAGCGTTGCCTCGTGCTCAACCACATCACCACACAACAGCGCTGCGTTCGCGAGCTCTACGACGTCCAGTTCAAAAAGCGCTGCGCCGTTTGTCAGGTCGACACGGAAGACGTGACGTGCGCGAAGTGCCGCCAACTAGTGTTCCGCTGCACGATCTGCGAGCTCGGCGTTCGCGGCAGCAGTTTCTTCTGTCTAATCTGCTATCATGGCGGCCACAGCGAGCACATGCGGGAGTGGTTTCAGAAGAAACGTTTTTGTCCAACCGGCTGCGGTTGTGACTGTGTGTCCTACGTTGGCAACGATTCCTACTAGAGACTTGGGATCTGTTGATACGGGAAAACTTGCAGGAGTCTCGTGGGTCGGGTGGATTGAGGGAACGGTTGAGGAGGGAACAGGAGGTAGCGGTGGCATGCTGGTGATAGAGGAAGACTAGGGTGAGGGGCATACGATGTTCAAGATAGGTGCCCAGGGCTAACGGAGCGCTTTCGTTTGCAAACGTGCGTAGAGGAGTAGGTACCTCCGTGAATCGGAAGTTCTAAAATGATACTGATAATGCATGGCAAAAAATGCATACCACAACACTGCGCCCCTCACAGACGCATAGGTAACGATGTAAGGCAAGTCCCCCGCAGGACGAATTATTAGTGAAAAGCACCTCTGAATGTATGCCTGGAGCTGTTCTTTCCACCCGAGTCCGCCTAGGACCGAGTAAAGCGGGAAACATGCACATGCGATTCTAGGGCACGCCAAGACGATGACCACGAGACGCAAACTTAGTCCGGTACTAAAAGCGTTTCTTTAGGCTTGAATGTGCTATGCAGAGAAAAGTAAATTAGGCCGCATATGAAATTATGCTAGGTGTTTATCGCCTCTATCCGCCGAGCATATGGTCACGTTATTATATTTTATCATCATCATTTGCTAATTGCAAAAAAGTACTCCGTGCTGGTGGCTATTTCTTATTATCTCTGTACGCCTCTCTCAGGTATGTCGCTGATATCTACAGCGGCAGCGAGAAATCTACCATAGATTGGGCGTTTCGTACACAATACAGACGAAACGGTCATAAGCACACACGGTACGGCATACGGTAAAAGCAGGAACACAGCCGGAACTACTGAAGCAAGGGTATCTTTAGAATCCTGCGCTATGTGCTACCTACGGATGCCACCGTGGAGCAGCGTAACAAGTCGAACGGTCCCTGTAGCTTACGCAAGGATATCCAAGTCCACAGCAGTCTCGCGCGACACGGCCAAAGCTCGCCGGACGAAGACGGGATTACACCGACAGAGCTCTTCCCGCCACACCACCAACCATGGCCGAGCGATTTTTAGACTTCGCCTGAAGTGACGCGTAGATCAAGGCGGAAATAGACGTCTAATATAAACAGTTTATTTTATCCATACACCTAACGTTCCTGTAGAGCGGTGATCCTCAGAAGGTATACTTGCGATTAATCGGTGTTGGAGACCGTTTGGCACTAGGTTGTAGAGGGTTCTAAGCTCTCGCTGCGTTTTTAGCGTTAAATTTGGCCGGCTGGACATGCCCGGATTACCGAGTCACTTCCTGTGCTGATTCATTTTGGCGAACACATACATGTGCTGCGAGTTCGACTGGGGCCGATGTAACTAAGTCTGTCGGTCACAACCTGCACAGATTCACGGGTTATTTTCGAAATTGCCATATTCGAGATGAACACTCTGCTGTGTTCCTAAACATTGCGGAATGTACAAGATGGCGAAATGGGCATTTAGATCCCCAGCGGCCGACCACGCCACCACAACTACAGACCGAGTTGGCGAACGCCACGAGCTGTATAGAGCTCACTAGATGAGAGATTCACATAAGTCTGTACTATCTAATTTAATTTAATAAGGAAATGAACGAACAATAAAGAATCAGAATGTTACACATGTACGAGAGGGGTCCGATAACATCCGTTGTACAATCAACTGTGATAAGCAGACGGGGTTTAATAAAAATCAACGTACGTGCCCTTCATCCGTACCGTTCTTGAGCGCAGAAAAATTCTGTCTTCGTTATCATCCCTAAATAGTCTACCTAGGTCGGCTGAGCATTGGTGAAACGTGTCCATCTCCATCCTGGCAATAGACCAGGGCAACCCTACGAAGCAACAACGCCAGTTTCAGAGGCTGCCCATTTGAAGTTACCTTAAATATTTATTCAGTCATCGACGCTGATTACTATGCAAAAACATCTGCAATGGCTAGAAATCAAGAGAGAACCCAGTCATACCCAGTCAAGGATCGTATCGACTCACAGGGAGGGAAAGGGAAAATAAAATCAGTATAGAGATATGCGGTGACTCTTAACTTGGGAAGTTCGGTGACAGAAGTGATTGCCCTAGATTCGGCCACACTTGATGGGTCCTTGAGCTGCATTGTTAATATGGCGTCCTCTGCGGTTGAGACGAATGAATTGGCCGAGCAGCTGGGTGGCACCTTTTGCGCAAACGACGGTCATTTTCCATCGCGGATCTTCATCGTATTTTTGTTCATGATGAGCGGCAGCAACCAGCGATGATATATCGATGGCATGTATTGGGCCAGGTAGTATACGATGAGTACGGGCTGCCTGGCGATCCAGAGTTCGTCAAGGCCGCTGGCCAGCCCAGCCACCATGAGACGCGCACATCGCGTTGTGTCCATCAGCGACACCTGTTCCTTAGGCGGATCCGGCCTGTTATACGTTTCTCCGATCTGCACCGATCCCGAGAGATTGACAGAGACACGACAGGTAAACTTTCGCAACATCATCAAGAAGAACGGCACGAGAAAATCTTCGACTTCCGCCGTCAAACAGCGAACACATGCTCTATGGCTTAATCAGAAAATACTGTAGTCAGCGCGCAATGGTGCTACGCTATAGGTGGACCGGTGGCTTAAAAATGCGCTAGGTAAAATATCGTGAGCTTGAAGACCGACACGTCAACGAAGTGTTATCTACAAGATCAGCGAAGGACGGAGAGCCTCCTGCCAATTTCTCAACCACAAGAATTTCTCGGAAAGTCCATTATTATTCGCCGAACTTAGCTGCGTGCGGATTTCAGCATATTTTTAAGCCAGACTACACACACAAAAAAAACTCTTATTATATTTGCAGTGTCGTACCTTGTCCGTGTATGCGGTCACACGAAGGTTCGAGCGAACTGGTCCCGGACACGCAATAGTGATCGAAATCGGCCGTTTCAAAACTTGCATTTCGGATCTCAGCGTCTCAAAATAGCCGTGCAGAGCGTGCTTGCTGGCGTTGTACGTCGCTGAAAACGGAGCTCCCCACTTGCCGGCAGCTGATGACGTGACAAGGATCTGGCCATTAACTTTATTTTGTTCTGCCCTGTAAACATAGTGATAGTAAATGGTATCCTATTTGTAACAAATATACTAATACGTTGTAATATATATATTAATATTTACCATATTTTACTTTTTACTTCCAAGTTTCTGAGTTAAGGGATGCGAATTCTCGTTAACGCGTTACACTCAGTCTTCTCCTTACTGATGTTGTATCACGGTGCCAGAACTCCTGCTGCCCGCTCCTCACTGTTCCATATACGAGCCGCTATATCGTAATAGTTTTTTCCTGTCCTTCCACTCATCTGACTCGACTCTCTTCCCGAAGCCGAGAACTTTGTTCAATTACTATGAGCCGATGTTGCAGGGTTTTGTACTTCTTCACAACATGTTTCTTCCCACCTGGCGAATCGTCTTGCCTATAGTGTTCCCCATGTTGTGGTTCCGTCTTTCTTACCTCTTGCCTGCTGGCGCCTGTCGTGTCGTTATAGCTAGAAGTATTTTCCTCTTCCGCATTATGGATCCAGAGGCATCCAAACTAACGTATATTATTTAGCTCTTAGCATACTCGGCACCATTTTCCGCTATAAATTGCTGCCTTGACGGACCCGGACGGAACCTGGTAATCAAATCGTATGAACGCGCCACCAAACCCTTATATGACGCTGTATTCGAATACGCGGGTTGCCTGTCCGGCGATTGCCAATTCTAACCTTATGATAATAATAATAAAAATAATAATAATAATAATAATAATAATAATAATAATAATAATAATAATAAACGACCGTCTCAACAAACCAGTATTTCAGGACTTGACGCGTCAGTGAGATCATTCCGAAGACGTTGACGTCGAAGAGTTCTCTTTCGATTTGCATCGGAATTTTTACAAACTCCGACCGCTGGGATCGGCCCGCATTGTTGATGAGAACGTCGATAGTTCCTGATAATTGAATATAACCATCTTGTTAGCGTTCGACTAACGACAGCCTTTCTGAGCGAAAGTGGACTTGTATGTAGTCTTGCTTAGAGTGCAGAAAGCCCTGGGCGGCAAACTGCAAGACTGTACGGATACTTATCCTCGATCAGAAAATTCTCTATTCATATTATTATTGTTAAATTGAGCTGCAATTTGGTATTGGTTTGATTGGCGCCGTAAATAAATTGTGCATAAGCTGTGCCCAGCCTATCGAGTCACAAAGATGTAACCAAAAACGAATGCTTGCGAGGTGCATCGTTTGATCGTTGTTTTCTGGAAAACACGTCGGGCCGTATCCTGTGGCATTTGGTGAGTTCTAATTATAACTTAGTTTGTAATATTAAGACCATTATAGCATTGAACATACACTTCCTTAAACACACCATATTTTGTGGCGACTGTTTTCACCCATTTGAGATGCTGTTCAAAATCGGTGATATTCCCCTGAAGGATGAGAACGTCGCACTCCTCCGAGATCGTCTCGCATCGATTCCTCACTCTCTCTAGTTCCTTGTGTCGAGTGCCGGAAATGACAATTTTTGAATCGAGGCGAGCGAAAATATAGGCCAGTTGTTCGCCTATGCCAGACGATCCTCCTGTAATCCAAACGACCTTCCCTGAAAGGAACGGCGAAAAAGTTACAACAAATGTGCTAAGTTTTCTCAGTGTTACGCTTCAACAGAAATGTATTTAGGGCCGAGAAAATCATATGTGCAATAAACTATCCTATAAATGTGCGGCGCATGTACATAGAGGCCGTGAAACGGATCGAAAAACCTACCCAAACAAAGCAAGAAGACAAAGCCAAGAAATAACACAGCCGTATGAAGCATTTGATGTTTAGTATCTCATTCCTGCCAAATATTTTCTGTGGTTTCTACGCCGCGACACGCCTTCTACAAATCCCACGCTTCACTTCTATACGCGCTCTCTAAAATAGGAATTCTTCTCTATTTACATGGACAAAGGAACGTAATTAGCAGCTCTAATCGTCAGCAAACGTCGCCATAAAGCCCGCCGGCGTAGCTGCGTTCGCCATTTAGTCACCGCACGATCGCTAGAACCGCCTTAAACGCTGTTTAGGTAAGCTACGCGAACTGTTTAATGAGCGCGTAAAAACGCTGACGTTCACTTGCTCATGGCGGCATCGACGATGCCGCTCATTGTTGTCCTCGTGAGTAATCGACAACAGCCTAGAAGTACGCACCTCCCCTGCGTAGGTAAATGGCGATTGTTTATGACGTGGAGCTTAGTTCTCATGTATAGATTTAAGTTACCACAAACGGTCAAATGGTTATTGAGTTGTTCGGGAAAATAGTGTACCAGGACGTGCACAGAAAGATATGGCGATACGTTTGGGAAAAAAGAATGACGGCTGTGATTTTGACCAGTAAAACGTTTAGTTCCAAGTCCCGTTAGAGGTGTGTGAGCGCATGTTTTTGCGCTCTCTTTTTGGACTCCATGAAGTGAACAAAGACACTAGCTCATGATGCCACCAAACATTGATAGGTACTAAAGGTCGCGGCTACCTATAAGGCAACATGGCTGGCAGGTCCCTACCTCTGTACTTCGGCCACAGTCCTCTTAAAAAGTAGTAGGCGAAGAGCGTTGAAAAGTCAGCATCGCCCACCCAACTCCAAAGGGCGAGCGTGACGGCGCACGCAGCCCCCAGATAGATTAACATCGTGCCGAGTCCGTACCCCTAAGCAGAACCAACAGGGTCAGGCCAAATGAAGTTAGATACGTTGGCGCAGTCGAGGAGCTTGAGACGGGAGGGAGATGTCTTTAAAGAGTTGAAACATTGTTGTTAATTTTGTTGCTAAACGTCAAAAAAGCACCTGTTCAGCGGACGATTGTTAAGCGCGGCGGACCAATGTTCAAGGCTAGACATTTAGTTGTCCAAAACTGTACTAATACTGCGTGTGGTATGACGTCGTTTTTTCTCGACGTCGGCGCCTCCGGCCTATGGCGTACTAGCAGGAAAAACGCCTTTGAGAAATGTGCGTGCAGATGCTGTAATAACGGTTGAAAGGGTGCAACGCCTTCTAGCACATATCGAACTAAACAGGTGCCAATTCTATACGAACTACAACGCCGTGGCCGTCGTCTATGTCTAGTCATAAAATAGCGCTACACGGCAGAACGTTAGACAATACCGCAAACGAACCGAACATCGTACCGGAACTTGGCGTTAATATAAAGCGTTATTAAGTGAAGCACGTCAACACGGGTGAGATACAGCTACATCCGAGTGTCACATAGAAAATGAAATTTACCGAAAAGGCAAACGTCACAAGGGCTATGCAAAAACGTCAGAATAAAAACTCAACAAAACCTAGCCTTCGTAACATGGCACCGCACTGGCTAACGTAGACACTGACACGAGTTACTGCGGCCGCATAAATGGCCACCTACAAGGCGCGTGTTCAGACGACATCCGATATCTCCTGCTTGACAAACGGAAATCGCTCTGTCTCTCCAGCACAGGTGGTATCCGAACGACGCTACGGCTACGCGTATCTCTCACATCGCACAGTAACAACCGATTTTGACAGCGTTTTCCCGACGTTTTTGACGCGTGACCGATGCCGGCAACGCCACTTGACCTAACCGAACCGATGCCTTTGGGAATGGGTTAGTGTTTTGATTTACCTTCACTCCTCGGGATCCGCCTGGACCCCTTCGTCTCTGCAGCTCACCTGGCAGGATGACATCGACCGTCGCACGAGGGGGTACAACGCTGACGGCCGCAAGCCAAGCCGAGAAACGAGTGAGGGCTTTGGCGTGTGTCGCGGCAAGGCCGAGAGAGAGTTGGTGATCGTGGACGTAAACACAGGCATTTGAACGTTGTTGACGTTGGAGGAGTCTGAAGGACGCCGGCGGCACCGGTTCGCGCTATGTTTTAGTCGCCGCTGGACCAAAATATATGGGGGCGACGAAACTGGACGACGACGACGAAAGTGGTTAGGTTTTCACGGGTCTCTCACCGCGTTAGGGTAAACAGGCGATTTCACTGACCATTAATTAGATCCGACCAGTCGGAACTGCACGGAATTGAACGTCAGGCGGGTTTCGGAACGAGGTAGAACGCCCTGATGTGTAAACAGTTCCTCTAGCGTGAGGTACGATACATCGATGGAGACCGAGCGGACGAGGCTATAGACGAGGATTATTTCGACGGTAACTACTCACCCGTTTCGTCTTCGTAACTTTTCGTCGAGTATTTTGACGCTCTCGCGGTGGACTTCCACCGCAGACAAACCCGCTCGGATTCGAAAGCTCTTTTGCGCGAAAGCGCTGAGATTTTGCATAGAGACGCCACGCCACGCTTAGATTTTGCATAGAGACGCCACGCCACGCTTAGATTTTGCATAGAGACGCCTATATATAGAGATGTATAGGGACAACACGCTTATGTTATGCATTTTGTCGACCAGCGAGCACCGAATTCTACACCCACCCGCCATACGGGGGGGCAGCGGGTGGCTAGCCATGTCTTTGCTGTTCTCGATTTAGCGCTGTGTTTATTTAAATGGAAGTTAGAATTTGAATGTTTGACTAGTCAAACTACGCTGAAGATTTTGCCTCGATAGACGCCGATATCAGACGGCTTCGCTACCAGCCCCGGAACCCCTTCATCCCATTATCCGAGTTAAACGCTCTTGGACACACGCGCGTGTCACATCAACAGCTTCTGTTCCGTCCGCTCGCGGATAGGAGGCGGCTTGTCTACGACGGGGGCGTCCCACCTTGCCCGTCGTGGTCATGCGCCTGGGGGGCTCCGTGGTGGATCTTGATCATCACCGGGGTTGCAATAGCCTCCAGCTCCTTGCGGCGTTTGTCGTATTCCTCCGAATCGACCATCTTGGCCGTGGAGTCCAGCCACGCGATGATCTCCTGGACCTTCTCCTGAACTTGCCGCTTTTCGTCCGCACCGAGTTTCTCGCCGCCCGGACCCTCAATGGCCCCCTTTACACTGAAGCAGTAGCTCTCCAGGGAATTCTTCGCTGTGATGCGCTGGCGCTGCCTGTCATCGTCTTGGCGGAACTTCTCGGCCTCCTTGACCATACGATCAATGTCGTCCTTCCCCAGACGGCCCTTGTCGTTGGTGATCGTGATTTTGTTCTGCTGGCCGGTTGACTTATCCACGGCGGACACGTTGAGGATGCCGTTCGCGTCGATGTCGAACGTCACCTCGATCTGGGGCACGCCCCGGGGGGCGGGCGGGATGCCTTTCAGGTCGAAAGTTCCCAGCAGATGGTTGTCCTTGGTCATCGCCCGCTCGCCCTCGTACACCTGGACGGTGACGGCCGGCTGGTTGTCAACGTTCGTCGAGAACGTCTGCATCTGACGGGTGGGTATGGTGGTGTTACGATTAATCAAAGTCGTCATAACCCCGCCGACGGTCTCCAAACCGAGCGATAGTGGGGTGACGTCCAGCAGCAACAGGTCCTGAACGGCATGCGATTTATCCCCAGTAAGAATGGCCGCCTGTACGGCCGCCCCGTACGCCACCGCCTCGTCCGGGTTGATCGACTGATTGAGCTCTTTCCCGTTGAAAAAGTCGGAGAGCAGTTTCTGGATCTTCGGAATGCGCGTCGATCCGCCGACAAGGACGACCTCGTTTACGCCCGGCTTGTCGAGCTTCGCGTCCTTCAGCGCCTTCTGTACGGGGTCAAGCGTTGAACGGAACAGGTCGGCGCACAGCTCCTCGAAACGCGCCCGGGTAATCGTCGAGTAGAAGTCGATGCCGTCTAGCAGCGAGTCTATTTCGATGGACGTCTGCGTCGACGACGAGAGCGTCCTCTTCGCCCGCTCGCACGCTGTCGATAGCCGGCGCAGAGCGCGTTTGTTCGTCGTCAGATCCTTCTTGTTCTTGCGTTTGAACTCCTCGATAAAGTGGCTGACCATTCGGTTGTCGAAGTCCTCGCCGCCGAGATGCGTGTCGCCGGCCGTCGACTTCACCTCGAAGACGCCGCCGTCGATGGACAGGATCGACACGTCGAAAGTTCCGCCGCCGAGATCGAATATGAGGACGTTTTTCTCGCCTTTTACCGTTCCTGCGACCTTCTTGTCAAGGCCGTAGGCGATGGCAGCCGCCGTCGGCTCGTTGATGATGCGCAGGACGTTCAGGCCGGCGATGACGCCGGCGTCCTTCGTGGCCTGCCTCTGCGAGTCATTGAAGTATGCTGGCACCGTGATCACAGCGTCGGTGACCTTGCCACCGAGATAGGCTTCGGCCGTCTCCTTCATCTTGATCAGCACCATCGAGGAAATCTCCTCGGCGAAGAACGTCTTCCTCTCGCCCTTGAACTGCACCTGAATTTTCGGTCGGCCGTTCTCATTCACCACCTTGAACGACCAGTGCTTCATGTCATTCTGTACCGTCTGATCCTCAAAGCGGCGCCCGATTAGCCGTTTGGCGTCAAACACCGTATTCATCGGATTCAGAGCGGCCTGATTCTTCGCCGCGTCGCCCACCAGACGCTCGGTGTCGGTGAAGGCGACATACGACGGCGTCGTCCGGTTGCCTTGATCGTTGGCGATGATCTCCACCTTTCCGTGGCGGAATACGCCGACGCATGAATACGTAGTCCCTAGGTCAATGCCAATGGCCGGAATCTTGGAAGTCATCTTGGCGTCAATTTACGTTCTCGGCCTCGGCGCTCGGACCCGCTGGTGGCTCGCGCGGCAGCAGGCGCACACACCTCACACGAAAACGCCTTCCTCTCGGTCCTATCCGTCGACAAATTTTCCCACTGGATCGCGTGATGCACTTCGCTCACACGACTCTTCACCGATTTGGTTTCACACGCCCCGCCTAATACTAATCGCTGGCTAGCGACAGCGTCGAAGCGCTTTCTAACCTACGTTATCTCTGCGGTTAAGCGAATTCTATCGCGGTGATTTATATATGACCGTTCACGAAGGAGCCGCTTCTAGTGCGCGAGAATTTATCGGCCGCGCAACGGCAAACGCGGGCGTTTCCGGTCCGGCGGTATTGGAAGGTTCGCCAACGCCAGTGCCGCGTACAGGTGGCGGGCGCGCCCGTGAAATCGATCCTGTCAGGACCTCAACAGGATGCGGGAAAATGCCGTCCCGTCAGCGAGAGCAACGCGCAGACTGATTTTTGCCGCCATTCGCTCCATCACGAGACGCGAAAGTATACGTGCCTGGACTAACTAAGAGAAGAAACGAAATTTCGCACGACTCGGCGCGCGCTGCCAACGTCGGCGGGGAAAACAAAAATCCGCACGGAAGAAGGTCGTTTTGACCCCCTTGGCCAACTCAGGTGGCTGGCACATGTTCGTGTGCAGCGTCTGTGTGAGCGATTTAGCCGCTGTTAGTGAAGACACCCGGTAAAAGCTGCGCCGACCATCCGACCGTCCGATCGGGATAAATGTAGGTTGTGTCGCATGCTAGCGACATCCCTGTGCTACTCGCTTTGACTCAAGGAGATACTTAATTAACCACCTTTTTAATTAGTTCATTATAATTATATCATTGCTATTGTTGGTATTTATATTACCTTTATTATAATTATTGTTTTTATTATAGCTAAACAATTCAATAGCATCTCTATTTATATGGTAATACGCGAACGTCGTTCTAAAGAGACGTTACAGCAACGCACAGGGATCGTCTCCGTCAGTCTGACCCCGAACTCAAATGCTTGAAAGCCGACTCCCAGATTCCCGGACAGCAGAATCCCACGGCTGTCCGGTGTCGTAGTGGTACGGATCTGGCCGAGTGAATTCCTCAACGAGTTCGGATTTCTCCGGAACGCCGGCTGAGATAGTTCAGTGTTTGTTGCTGAAACGCGACGAGCGACAAGTTTCGATTCTTTTTATCCACATACAAGACTCCAAGACAGCCTACGACATCGATATGCAACTCGCGCAAAAGTGCGCTTGCGTTGATTTTTTTAAAGGAGGGGCCTTTAAGGAACAGGTCTGCTATACATGAACCTGGGTAGCGAGCGCAAATTGTAGTACCGTGATCCCTTACATGGCGGCGACATGCGACATGTCTAGGACACACGCGTCACCCACTTCACAGGCTTTCTTCGCCAGTGCGTTTCCGCACAGAAAAGTCGACGCACCGGAAACGACGATGGCAGGCGCAAACACTTCCGCTGCGGTGAGATTCCAGGGTTCCCAGGACAACGCGGCGTCCTACACGATTGCCTACCACACGGTAGTGTTCCGCTAAAGGTATATGGTACAATGGAACCTCTGAACAAGTGAGGAGGACGACTCCCCGAACAAGGCTGCCTCGTCGGTCGCTCCAAACAATTATTGTGCCCCACAAACCAGGACCGCGGCGTTCGTTCGAAGAGATGGCGGGAATCTTCATGGACGGCTGGTCAGATCAACTAATAAAGGGACGATTACGGACTCCCCCTCGGAGGATACGTGTGGAACATGGGTTTGATTGCCGTTGTTCCACAGAAACGTTAGCGGGATCCCGAATTACGGTACAAATGCGAAAAGCACTAGCGTCGGCGTTTAATATGTCGACTGAAGGTTAGCCCCAAGCGAGAGATGGGCGAGGAACGGGACAAAATCCGGGTAGGCCCTTTAATGTGTTACCGGATGGATCGTTTAGGATGTAGTGCTTGAATAGCATTGATGTTAGCTAGCTAGCGTTGCAAGGGGTTTGCTTTTAACACTTGAATTGCGCACATAACGATAATGGCAGTCGTACAATTTAGGCGCTTCCGGTTCGATAGCTGGGGCTCTCAAAATGGAGAAGATCGGACGTCAGTAATAGGTAGAACGGTGGTTCACGTAATTGATGAATGCAGCAGCGAAAACAGCGTCGAACGCTTTGTTCGTGACGGTCGCCGAGTTGAAAGGACGGAGAGATGAGCATAAGCGGCATTATTCATGTGACGAAGCCAGATGAAGATCTGCTGCCCTGGTGCTAGTAAATCGCAGTAAATCGTTAACGAGATGCCACGTAGAGCTTCTTGGACGAAAAGAGTGGGGAAGATATTGAGAGGAAGCCGTGGGAAGCTCTCCGTGCATTGTGTAGACTCTCTGAGGCTGCGCGAACACGATGAGAAGCTCGTCAACAACAATCAGACCCGATCACCTAACCCGCTCATCTTGTATCACATCTTGTATCAATACGGCCCAACTGGTCGCCCACTCGTATTAGAAAATCCTGCAGGGTTGAGTTACGAGGTATTGAGAGTGGGTATGCGATGGAACGATCTGAAGAAGCAATTCAGTCGCAAACTCAGTTTGTTCCAACTCCAACTTCCAAGAGTCGCCTGCTCACTTTTACGGTTGCTCGGGAATGTTTCTGGAAGGCGCGGGGGGGTGGAATGGGGAAGCGATGGGAAATGGCGAAACCCAAGGGGAAATTGTTTTCACCTAAGCCAGGCTAGTTTGTATCCATACGCCGAAGTCCAGGGAACCTATCAACCTCAATATTGGACGCACGGTCAACGGTCGCGACGACGAGCAGCAGTTTTAGGGAGGAGGTAAATAATTGGCAGCATCAGGTGGGTGTTTAACAATCCCTATAAACCCGAGTGTCTCTAGTTTTTGCTCCAAGCATCTCGCATGCGGCAAAACGTAGGACCCAGAAATAGTGGGACTTGTATTTTCGTATGTCCACATTTTTATCTATTCAGGCGACCGGGTAGCACTGAGGGTAAGCGCCAGCTGGCGTGCGTCTTAAACGGGACCCTTAAAAGGGTCCCGTTTAAAAAAAACCCTTTTTTTTAGCCCGAGGTCAGCCAGTGCCAAGCGCATTATGGAACCGCCCGCTTCCTTGACGTGCAAATAACCACATGTGTGCCTCTAATGCACAGGGATGATTTAAGTTTGCGCGTGACAAAACTCATGCGTGCCTTGACCCCTGACTGGTCGATTCATCTGATCTCTTTAGAGGATGGAGACAAAGCCGAGATAAAGCGGCCGATCCGCTCTTCGGCTCACCGCGCTACGAATGTCTGATAGTTCACTCACCTAACAGCCTAAAGGTCGTACTCACGGTCTGCACTCAACCGGTGAAGATGGCTGACACCAAAAAATCAAACCTAGACTTGGCGGGCTGATATAAATCGCACAAGGGCACATTCGAATCGCGACTAAACGACAGAAACTCGCTGATGCATCGACGATTCAACGCCAGTTCGCAACGCAGTTCACGCCACTTTGTCAACAATAAAACTATCTGGCTACAGCGACGGCATTGCAGTCACCTAGAAAAATATCAAATGTGTTGTTGTAGAATAGTGTTTTTATCGCAAAGCAGCTTTAGATGATCAGAGGGGCTGGCACTTTTTAAAAACCATTTTTTTCAACCATTCGATTCTCATCAGTCCGTGTTTACGGGAGAAAGCGAAACTATGTAGAATTTTTAATAGACTATGTGTATATATATGTATGTGCATGTGTGTATGTATATGTATACATATGTAGAAGACCGTGAAGAAAAACATCTTCACACTGTAGACAGCCCCATCAGTGCCAGCCGTTCAGCCGCCACCACTGCCGCC
>MNPL01009481.1:3311-15629 GCA_002081605.1 Tropilaelaps mercedesae | reverse complement strand
TTCGAACATCAAGTATCGCTGCCCTTTTGCTAACGTTGGGGTTATAACTCATAAGCATTCTTCTTTCCATATTGTGTTAACTCTACAGGCTAGAAGGATTAGTGGGTAACCTTTACACTAATGGTTGATTAAATGTACACAGTAGGTACCCAATCAGATAAATTTTTTATTGTTTATGAAGTTTAGAAAACGAACTGCGTAGTGGGCAAAGTGATCCACATGATATCCACCATGAGTAATATCCGCTATTGCAAGCAGCTGAAAACTTTTAAAACTATTCAAACTCGTCGAATCGAATACGAATCGATTGGGGCTCGAAGCACCGTGAACACAAGGGAAACATCGATCTCATTTCAGTGGCCGCCCATTGTAACAATGCTATTAGCACTACAACTAATATTAATTATAATAATTTAATTTGAGATCTATGGTACCGATCGATTGTCCCAATCGATTTTAACTTTCTCAAATAATTAATAATAATTGTTGCCGATAATTTAGATAAACCAATGAGTTCTTGTGGAACAAACAGCCGGACATTGTTCGGAACTTTATAAATATTTACCTGTATGTGAAGTAGATAAAATTACAGCGTGTATAAAATGCAGTACTGTTTAAATAATATAGCTTTAGTACAAACAAAACCGCACCAATTTCCCACAAAACTGCGTTAGCTTCCCAGTAGTTTTAATCTTGATTGGCTGATTTATATTTTTGTATATATGTTTGGTAAAATGTTTTTGGGATTAGATAGTGCAGCTAATAGTGTGAAATCGAACTTACGATTATGAAGTATGAGGTGATGAGATGCAATGCAACTCCACTAAGCCAGTAAAACCTTTTGAAACGTTGCATCCACACAGATGCTCTTAAATACTTCCAAAATCGTGTTACCAACTGGACGGAGATTTTTATTTGTCTAAATATTAATAAATGCTTTGTAATATATTAGTCTATTTAGGCCAAGGTCGGCAGCTTCTGCACAGGATGGGAGGACTCCTAGTATGCAGTGACCGCTTTTGTTTAGCCGAGGCGTGAGCGAAGTAATAGGAATAGGGAAAACGTATCGTTTGCCCTTTATGACTTTACAAATTAAAAATGTGAGATATGTTTCCAGTGAATGCTCGTATTAGATACCTTATATTTACACGAAATTAACGGCCACAACGTAAGATTTTTATTTTTAAAAGACTTGTTGGCCCACGTATTCCAATATATTTAATTAAATATGATTGAATTGGCCACTAGCAACCAGGTGACCACCATTGTGACTACAGTCATAGATGGCTCATATCGTAACTGTGGTCAGGGCGGTTACATAGCTCGTCGCAAATATGGAGATTATTTTTGTCAAAATTTTGTAGTAATCTGCTAGACATATGCAGTTTTGCTTATATCCTTGTGTTCGTTGGGGTGCTCGAAATATGCGAAAAGCTGGACTGGAAAGATCGCTTTTCTTTTGAGTGCTTTTTTGATAAGACCTCCAGAAAATCGCTCCTTAAGAAAATGCTCATGCGAATAGGTTTCATTATAGTTTTGCAAACTTTTGGAAAGCTTACTTGGGTCTTACGAGATTTTCCTGCTATATATATTTGTATATGATTTCAACAATTTAATAAGTAGTTCTCCCTCAAAGGATATTTTAGGTGTCGTATTTAATTTTGTTTTCTGCCATGTAAACACAAGCAGATAGATGGCCAGTTAACCAAAAAAGTAAGCCAGTGAGAAATATTTTTAAACTAATCAAAATCTAGGAAAATGAATTCTCTTTTTGCCAACAGATTTTGAACTTAGTTTTTGCTACAGCCTTCGGCTCAAAAATTAAATTATAATAGGATCAGTCGCTACAAAAATGTGCAACATTTATGAATTCCGTCAATCGATCAAACTGGTTTTTATGTACTGCTTCTCTAGGAATCTTTGGCGATTGAAAGCAGTGACAGAGTTCGGTGATAATGATTTTTTATCGAATATTTTTTTTATAAAATTGTAATTCCGTGATAGATTTTTAGGAATGTTAGCAATCTGGCGAGAACATAGCGCCATCATAATTTTTTTTGAAGAAAATCGTTATGTAAAAGCTAAAATTCTTATGTGTGTATATTTTCGCCGGGACTGCTGAATAGATGTCTGGACAAGCCAAGAATGTTTCCTGGAGAAGATTACATTAGTCAATGCAACACTACGAATACAAGCATCCAGAACGGTCAGCGCGCTTCTGTGATCCAGACCAGGCCTCTTCAAAATGAAGTAAACCATATTAATGCTGCGGAATTCGTTTTGGATGAATCGAACTGGTGCTGTGATTCGCAGGAAATGTGCAACCTCAAGCTTCTTTCGCAAAAGACGTTGCCACCCATTGGGCGCCCAGGTAGCAATATTGAAAAGAAAGCACAATAGAAAAATATATTCGATCAGATGCATTTCGCCCGTTGTGTGATTTGAAACAGCATATTCGTTCACAATCCCATTTGTTGGCTTGTCCACAATTTCTCCATCTGTACGTTGGTTATCGTTAATCGCTGTGTTCTGTTATTCACCCCTTCTGACTATAAATATGTCCATCCTAAATACGTGCGTCGTTAGCGCTGTTACTGCTTCTGCTGCTGTTGTTATTGTTACTGTTGCTACCATGTCTTGTGCCTTAGTGCCAAAGAAAAGTCGTACTGGCATTTCCGTGTCCATGTTTAAATGTCCACCTAAGCACCAGACGAATCCACCAATGCTGTTTTCGTCATCTATTGCACATAGGATCCACCACAGTCGTAACTATAATAAACTTCCGTTCCTGCAGAATGCTGCCACTCCTGCAAATGTAGTTCCTTGCGCTTCGGGATTATTTATAAGATTATCCACATTCATTATAAAAGAGTATCCGTCTACAGCAACCAACACGTGCAAGCTTTGTCTAGGTAAGTAAATAAGACTTTTCGAAATTTTGCTCGCCGCAATTTATGCTGTGTTTTTTACAAAATTAATTGTTAGAGATTATCAAGAGTCAAATCTCTTAGAATGAATACATATGCTCTATTAATTATTTTTTTCCGGTAACTCCCAATATAAGTACCTGTGAACAACTGGATTGTGCGTATTCGTTTTATCTGATAGTTTGTGGACACCGCATTTACTAGGGCAACATGTTCCCTAAAAAGTGGCTTCCAAGTTAATGTGATCCTTGTTAAAATATCTGAAGTCTGTAGTTACTCATTCAGCCAATTGCAGTTGTTATACTATTACTTCCTCTAACAAAATGGAAGGAATGGGAAACTATACTAAGACGCGGTGCAGATAATCTGCACCGAACTTACGCTGTATGGAATTTTCTAGCTTAAACGCAAATGAAGTTCAAATGATTCAACCTGATCACAAAAGTGTGGAGAGATCATTAAGCATGGAACTTCGCTTACTACTTTGGGCTTAGCGGTTTTGAAAAATTGATCAGATCACTGTGATCTCAGCACCAACTGTACAGTTAGGATTGAACAGAAGAGCAATTGGGAAGTTTATTGCAGCAGCTCTAACTCACTGGTAAAAAGAGGCCTGAATGAAACGTATGTTAATAGTAAAAGTACTGGCATTCGACCGTTTCACACAATTCTAGCCAGAGAAATGTAGAGGCGCGGCATTACAAAGAAGTCCTTCTCGTTAGTGAAGTTTAAGTCCCGCTGAGTGTCGAATCCCGAATTTGATGAAAAGCACATTTAACAAATATTTTTAGGGCTGACCATCAGCCAACATTTAACGTCTATGGTAGCAATTTTTGCATTACTTCGTAAGACGGACCCCATATAAATGTAAATGTAAATAAAAAATGTAAACGTGCACTGGCGGGGACCGAACCTTTGCACCTACGTGTCTGTTCCGGCCGCAAGGCGCACACGAATGTACTAAGCCACCGAGCTCGACTCGGGCGATGAAAGCACATCTAAGTTGTTCCAGCTTGAGGTTTATAATAAAAAATATTCATATCCCTGAATCCCATTTCAAATACAATAAATATTTTCGTGGGATTTTTAGAAAGAGTTTCAAATAAAAGAAACGGTGATTATGTGTTTGGTTAAAAATGCTCGATGTAGGGCTCGACTAGATTCGATGTAGTTTAAAACAGCAGCAACGCTGATAGTGTGAACGTTCTATTCCTAGAATTGTGACATTACCAGGTAAAAAGCTCGTGATAGAAAATGTGTTTAATAGTCTGAGCACCCATGTAATATAGAGAAAAGATAATTCATATATGCGGTTTATTAGAGTCAACACAAATTTTGCCGCAAGTCTATATTATTATAGTTTAAGGTTCTTCTGTACTTCATGCTTTTTAAATATATATTTGACTTCATAATTCTCGTACATGCACAAAAATAATACGTCATGTTGTCAAATGTGTGACAATATTCACAACCACAGTAATGACTTATTTGCTAAAGTGGTTTAAAGTATTAGAGTGCCAAATTGTACTTGCTAAATTTAGCCTAAATAGTTCCAAAGCGAAGTAACTAATGGAAGGTATAACATATTTGCTTTATACGAGCATGGTAACCAGGTTTGACTTTTCACTGTGCGTTTTTAACAACATCATGAAACGTTTATCATAAAATATATGCTTATCCTGGTGCCTAATGTATGCTACAAATCAGAGAGTTTACCTATCGTGCATCTGCTACTTTTACGTGAGAATTATCTACGATTACTATTATTACTTGTGCTGTCTAAATGTATTTTGTCGATGTGTGTCCTTGTTCACGTCCAAAGTCCATGTCGACGTTACGTCCGCGTCAAAGATGATCTTTTGTAAATCTAACATCAGTGCGATCTCTGTGGAGGGAAGGAGTCATGCTGCACACAAGTTGCTAATTTCCTGCAGGTATGGGTTACCACAAAGCGTGATTGAATTTAAACTTTGATAAAAGAAGTATTGAGTGATTGAGCGAGTCAAAAAAATCGACATCGTTTTTATCTGTCATTCAGTCACTCACTGAAAACCCTCCTCATCAGTCGATTGCTGCTTCGGGTGCCCTCCACATAAACACTCAGCATATCATAAACAAAATCAAATTTTAATTTATGGATCAAGAGGCACATTAGCAGGACACAGCGGTGCCATATATACATACATACATACATACATACATACATACATACATACAAAAGGTGGTCATATCAAGCTCATCAAGCTCATAGCCCATCAAGCTTTTAAGATATTGAAGCTAATTTTTATTATTTTTACGAAAAAAGTATCCGAGACTTATCTAATTCGTCAGAGCTTTTTAATTTTAAATAGAAAGCATTCATAAACATTTTCTTTAAACTTTTTCTTCACCGTTTTTGAGTTATTTAATGTCTTTCGCTTCCGCTCACCTATTTTTAATGAGCAAAGTATCGAGTGTTGGTCCATAGGCTTGCACCTTTATTTTAATCGATAGGCTTTTTCATGCTCAATCAATAATCCGTACCTACGTTTAAACTACATGTCCATATTTTTCAGTTGGGAGGAGTGCTTGCTAGACCCTAACTATCTAGTGGCGCTAACATTCATGGAAGTTAGAAAGACTTGTAGAAAGTTGTAGAGGTTTGAGATTGCTTGCGTTTATGGGAATACATATTTTGAGGTACAAGAGAACACTACCAATAGTATCCTTAATTTGTTCCTTCGGAATTCTAGTCAATGCGGTTGTTGGTTTTGAAAACCTCGGCCCATCCGTTTGAGCGCAACTAGATTTAAATGATATTGAAGAATGTACTGTTTACATACGCACTCCATGGCTATAGAATCGGATGTATTTGTATGTAAATGTATCTGCTTTTAATCAAAAAAATAATTCATCAGATTCTTTTTAAATGGTTTACTTTTGCCGTCAATGAGACTAGTTCTTTTTGTATTATGGGAATCCGGGATACAATATTTGATGGATAATGGCCTGAAGACTAGAAAGATCTGTTACTCTAAAACTGTGGGCAGGAAGTGGTGGTATCAGGTGGGAAGCACTAAGTTTCAAGCTAATGCTCATAAATTTTCACGCTTGCATGATATGAGAAACCTTATTAAACATTTGTGGTAAACGGATAGCAGCTAGAACTCAGACCGAGAACCGCATTGGCTGATATTTTGAGATACGAAATGAAGAATGTTGTCTGAATACCGAAATTTCCGAGAGCTTCCTTGAATCTCAGTGCTGTTCTGAAAAAAAATCGAAGAAGAACTACTGCAAAGCATCAATAAAAATTCGTTAAAAATTAATATTGCTCATCGTTTGAGCATGAAAAACGTATCCAACTAAATAAAAGTGGAAGCCTGATGTTTACTAATTGTAGTGATTTTAATCTTGTTTTCGATATTTCAAAATCCAAAAAAACAAATCTGAAGAGCCCATTAGATGCATCAAAAGAATGTTAAAAGATGGTTCTTTTTTATGTCTTACAGTTTTGAAAAATCCAAAGACGAGGATAGCGACCACTTTGCATATATGTGTGCATAGATTTTTTGTCAATAGACATTATCTACCACACATACGCGCACAATCTTTGTTTAAATACGCGAATATAATTCTGTACCTGATCTTCACTTCAACACAATGTTCCCCTTTAAAACTGCTTCGCACATTATATATCGCATATTTAATGAACATAGCCGACACGCTGTATTTATTTTGAAAGGCTGCTGACATGTCTATATTATGTTCGCTTAGAGCTGGGAGCAGCATGAGCGCTCCTACCGTTTTTTTTTAGAACTCATTTTGAGGTTGTAGGGTAAATTTTGTTAAATACGCTATATATATTTGAATACACCATAATGTTTATTTATTTTTGTCACACTCTATTGTATTCTTCACAAAAAATTCGCTTGTTGTAACTCTGTAGATTTCTGTTTTAAACTTTATCACCTTGAAAAGGAACGCTCTTAAAACGCACGCCATTAATAATAAGAATGAAGAGGCAAGAAAAGTATAAGCATGGAGAAGCGGAAATAGTATTAGCGATCGACTTATCAATTCGATAATAAAATATATATTGCGTTATAAATTTGATCTAGAGGCCCAACCAATAAATAAATTGCAATAAGTACAGTCGTGTTTAAATAAAGAATTGATCTCTTTTCCTTTCTACCCTTTCTTCGGGTGTTTTGAATATTAAAAACAAATACAATATAAAAATTTCACAGACATTGTATCGAAAGGAAGGCGGGTAGGCTAGGTCCCTAATTGTCAACATTTAAGGACAGGAATCTCACGAAGGAGTTCCTCTGTTCAGATTATTGCAGTTCTCCCAAGCATCAGATCTACATAATGAATTCAACCAAAATATTTATTCCTCTCATGCTTGAATTATTGTGTCAATCATAATGGCATCACTTCTCATGCCAACTGTATCATCATTTTGTCACCTACTATGCTTCTCATTGTCACGCATTCATTACATCACAAAGTGTTCCCGAAATAACAATAAAAATATATTTGGATTTTGCGGTTACATTTAATGCATTTTTAATTGGCTGCATTTTCGACGGGGCGGGTTCCGAAGAAACAACAGGCCCATCATATCCCGGCGGAATAGCAGTTTGGCTTGCTGGAGTCGTACTCCCCTTAACTCTGGTGGTGCTTACCCTGGTAGGCCTCTCTGTCTACCTTTCAAGAAGGCGAAAGGTAAGAAGCTCAGAATAATTCAATATATTTGAAAATAATATATGACGTAAACCAGTTTATAAAAATAATTTCCATTTTAATTATTCAGTGAGGAAATACAACATCAACATTTGTCTCTTTTTTCAAATTAAAAAACGGAGTTTAAATTTAGTAACGGAAATTGGCGTTTTCAATCTGTTTTTATATCATTTTGAAAAAATCTCCTTTAGGATTTTATTTCAAGTTGTAAATGGCCTGTGTTTTTAAGTCGCATATACCAATTTGGGTTTCATTAATGGCGCATGTTCTTTATTTAATGCACTTAGGCTGTTTGAGGTAACACGAAACAGCTTCAGAGCATAGGGTGAGACGGGTGGCATTACGTCGTTACAAGTTTAAAAGGAGTAGATAGAACGTGCATAGAGATAAATAGACTATGAGTATAAACAATTGATTTACAATCTCTTACTGCGGAAGAAAATCAGAGACCAATAATTGATATATTTATATATTATTGAAAGGGATCGATTGTTCTGGTAATTTGCAGGATCGTGACATGATGAACAGTGCAGAAGGAGGCGAAAATGAGCCTATGATATTGCCTCCAGGCAGTATTCGAGACTTACTGGATATGACTACGTCTGGATCTGGCTCAGGATTACCCTTGCTCGTACAAAGATCCATCGCACGACAAATCACACTTTTGGAAACCATTGGTATTTTTATTAACACACATCATTAATTGCATTTTTTAGCAGTTTTATTTTGTAGCATAGCTTATATCGTCAAAACATGCCCTTCTGTAAGTTATTTTTTACCCCCTGTCTAAAGTGTTAAAATTATGTTCCACTACCGATTATGTACGTGTCAAGCTAAATGTCTATTATACAATCCGTAAATAGATCACAATTTGGGGTTTTCCTTCTCAACTTTCAGAATGGCTTTTAATACGAATTAATTAATATTGCACATAAAGTTATAATAAAGGGCCTTTGACCTAAAAGTTACAGAGAAGACTAAAATAGTAGCAATTATACTAATGGCAGGGCGAATTTTGCAGTAAAATATTTGTTATCTTTTTAGCTCAAGGTCAGAGTTGAGGCCGAGTGTCGTTTATTGGCTATTGACTTGTTTTTTCGGCACTTCCGTCGTTTTTACCACTTTATTGGTGATAAACCATAACTGGAATAAAAATCTGGCGATTTGCTGTTCTCTTAGCACACTTTTAGGATTACTAATGGAATGTGAAAGTGAGATTATAAATAAATTTCATTAATCAAATTCTTTATGGCCTATTAGGTAAAGGTAGGTTTGGTGAGGTGTGGCGGGGCAGATGGCGAAGTGAAAATGTTGCTGTAAAAATATTCTCAACTCGCGATGAACGATCGTGGTTCCGTGAGGTGGAGATATACCAAACGGTGATGCTGCGCCATGATAACATTCTGGGCTTCATCGCTGCCGATAACAAGGATAATGGAACCTGGACACAACTGTGGCTTGTCACCGATTTTCATGAAAAAGGATCACTTTTCGACTATCTTATGGAACATGTGCGTCTCGATACCAGCAACCATTAAACATGCACGTTCAATTAAGCTTAATCGATTTAGTGACCAATTAATAATTTTCCAAGTACCGATGTTAATTGTTTCATATTTTGGCAATTTAAGAAAGCACCAGAATTGTCGTGGGCGTTTCATCTGAACTTAAAACGTCATAAACACCTTACAGATCCTCTCACGTTATATAAGTGAATTAATTATTTTCAGCAAATATTTGGTGATAACTTACAAATTGAGCATGTGTTCAGAATGTACTTGAAACGTTGGTGATACCAGTTTTGTAATAGTACAATCTTACGTTAGATGCTCAAATAATTTACATGACAAATAATATCGTGGTCGTTAAACATGAATGGTAATAGTTATCTTAACGTTTATATCATGCACTAATGTTTTTGTAAAAAAAACTAGATTCGTTCCATGCGCCGTATAGAATTCTGCTTTTCTGACTTAGAGAATGTAATAGCAGTTATTTATTCTTGTTTCACCCTATACCTATTCGTTCTACCTTTATCATGGAAATGAAATTTTTACTCCGCGCATGGGGTATTGACTTTCCTTTATTTTCTGTACAGAGGATCAGTGCGTTTTGTTTCTTATCGAGTTGTCTAGATTGGCTAAAGTCATTGTATATTCGCTGCGTCGACAGCACACAAGAAATTCATATATGCACACATCATATTCTCTTTTTGCTTCTGTTACTCTCCTAACTCTGTCACTAAGTCTAGGTTGATCTCGCTTCTATAGGCTAGATATTAATGATATCGGTATAATATTGATAAAAAATATCTCTAAGCCCCAACTCCTCATTTCAATGAAAACCCTTATATAAAATAACATTTCTCTTTGCTATAACTATGGGTGCGTCGGGTTTTTATTTCATTAATAGATTTCATTTTAACAAAAGGACATGCAAGAGTATATACTCATTGGAAGCTGTTATTAACTTGAAAGCCTAGAGGTACGAAGACCGTCTTGACTTGCTTGCGACTTGCAAACGATCATTTCAGTTAAAAAACGTGCCGTTTATATCATCCGACGTTTATAGCTGCATGTAATTAAACGTAACCACGATCTGCCTGGTGGAACCCTTTTTTCATTCTAAAATAGTTGTACAGCCCACTTAAAGATTTCACCCCATATTGCTGAAACGCTAAAAACAGCCTTGACAATGTCCAATATAATGATATGTTGTTTAACAGTTGCAAGGCTTGACTTTTACATTCAAATAATCAAAAGCCAAATTATTTCAAAGCTATTGTACGTTTTTCACGAAAATAATCATACCTATAAATTGTTCCGGAACAAACTTTTTGAAAATACCTTTTACTGCTTTTACACGAATAGCAAAACTTGAACTATTACAAAATTTAGCAACGGATTATATAAAAACTGTCTCCTCATTTCTATTAAGTGAAATACCTCTTCCTTGGTAATAGGCATATAAATAAATGTGCATCTGCTTGGCGTAATACTGGCTTTTTGACGTTCTTTATCGGATCTTAAAAAGCCTTTGTGGTTTTTTATTCGCAGCGTCGTGTTATAGATCGTAACTATATGGTTTCTAGCCATGTACTTATATACGCAGGTAAACTGGTGTATACATAATAATTTTAAGTTTTTTGCCACTGTACGTATTTCTCGGCAGACGGTTGATCCCTACACTCTGTCAAAGATGGCGTTAACCGTTTCCAATGGCATGGCGCACTTGCATATGGAAATCGTAGGCACCCAAGGTAAACCAGCTATCGCACATAGGGACCTAAAGTCGCGCAATGTTCTTGTTAAGAGTGATCTTACGTGTGCCATTGCTGACCTTGGACTTGCCGTACGCTATGATTCAACGACACGCTCCATCGACATCCCACCTAACAGTCACGTAGGCACAAAAAGGTATTCGTGTTTGTTTTTATAGTGTTCATCAAGTTAAAATATTTTCATTTAGTACGTGATATTAATTCCAGACTAAAGCTAGCTTAAAAGAGTTAACAGGAAATGTTTTGTAAATAAGGTAAATATTACAAGTCGATATTAGATTTTGCTTGCAATAAAATAATTGTATTCATACTGGATAACTGGAGCTTGTTCAAAGCAGAGGTTCTGTGGTTTTTTAACAAACAAAATGGTACGGTCTCATATGACTGGATGGCGTGTTGACGAATAAGGTATTCAGTGTTTGGTAACTGTCTACGTTTGTTCATTTAAAAGATGAAATTAGAGAAGGTTAACTAAGCTCTGAATCTTATATCATATCATTATTGTAGCGTAAAGACATCTTAAAAATCCGTAGAGAAATTACTTAGCTATCGGCATTACTTTTCTTCATTTTGGTGACCAGGTATCTGTCTCCAGAGATCCTGGACGGGTCAATAGCAATGCATCAGTTCGACTCATTCAAGCGGGCCGACATGTATGCACTTGGCCTGGTATTATGGGAGCTTTGTCGGCGGTGTTCTCTCGTGGCTGACGAGTATCAGCTACCATACTTCAATGTTGTTGCACCCGATCCCTCGATGGAAGAAATGAAACAAATTGTCTGTGACAAGAAGCTACGTCCCCCTATCCCGGATAGTTGGCATAAAGCTTGCCCGGTGCGTATAAATCAAAATCTCTAATTGCGGCTGGCTAGTTTATAACTGATATGTTGGTGTTTTGAGTGCAACGCTATTCGCTAATAGTTTTCCACATGTTATTGTCTTATTGTTGCCATTCTACAACAATTGCAGGAACTGGTCGCATTAAGCAGAGTAATGGCCGAATGCTGGTATGAAAATCCAGCAGCGCGGTTAACAGCACTTCGTGTAAAAAAAACCATTTCGGCCATTGGCAATGAACGATCCAGCCAATCTGATTCGTCAAGTGATGTTAAGGCATAAGGCAACACTGCGGCAACATCCGCGATGCTACTTAGTAACAAGCGGTCCCACTCATATCATAAGAGGTTTTTTAAAACCTCCTATGAAATCACCGTAGAAGATAGGGAAATGGGAGAAAAATGATCTACTGAAACAAGGCCGGCCAAAAAGCCTTAACGTCCTACGCTAGATTGGATAAAAACCATATTGCCATAACGAATAACGCCTATTATCATCACAATCCTTATAATCGTGTCGATGACTTATGTATGTCTAAAAGGTTTC
>MNPL01009480.1:0-16522 GCA_002081605.1 Tropilaelaps mercedesae | reverse complement strand
TATATATATATATATATATATATATATATATATAGTTACCCATACAAGGGCAGTAGATAAGCTAAGTAGGTGACACACTACTGGGCCAATTAGGAGCGCGGTGTCTCTACATAGCAAATTGTTATAATTATCAAATTACCTAGAAAATCTTCTCCTAGTAGCGTATCTACGACAAACCTATTTTTGATTGCACAGCAATCGAGTTTGCATTCACCGCTTGTATTGAATATACTTCCCATCTAGCTAGTTGGCATGGGTATAAGCAGTCGATGAAAGTCTTAAAAAATCATTGGGCAAAATAATCCGCTCGTGATAAATTAGGATCAAGTTTTTGAACGCATATATTAAATCAACAAAACCTATGCTTCATTTAATTTTTGTTGTTATTTTAGAGGTACTCTCTATAACTCAGTGGGATAAAAGCTCGCATATAGCTGAGTATTTCCGTATTCTTAAGCTGGTGCGATTTCGTAATCAGCGCGTAGATTAGTTTGAGGGAGAAGCAGGGTAACTCTGATTGTAGCTAGCTCGATCGATCAATCGATACTTCTTTGGGGAAGGACTGGAAGCAGGATTTAAAATAACCTGAGCCAGGGCGAAAACGAAAAGAGAGTAAAACAAAACACATCGAAAAATAGAAATCTGATTATATTTTTCGGTAATCCCTGTGGCTTTCACAGGTGTTAAGTGAATATTGTTTACCGATTCGTAACAAAAGATTGTATGTTATATGACATAATATTACTCAAAAAAGCATTCAAATTATTCGAAAAATTTGAGGTTTGTCAAATAGACAATATATAAAAAAATATCAAAAAGCAAACGTAAAATCCCTCGGCTATTCTAGCGTCCTTATCGATTGCAATGATGCATATTTATTAATTTTTTTAAAGCATTTTTTATGAAGCAGATTTGCAGATGTTGTAGAAGTGAGAATAGCTGGTACACGTCGTAGAGTTTTGTACATGTAAATCGGAGTGATTTAAGGGGACGCCTTTCATCAGAACTACCTGCCATAATCACGCTTTGAAGTTAGAGTAGTGGCCTAAACGACTACATACGATTAGTATACGAAGCCTGACTGCCGCTAAGCGACAATCGTACTAAATATGACTGCATTTAGCTTTGTAATCGATCCTAATCGAACAGGTAATAAAGACGCTTCAATATATAAATTTCACCTGTCGATTTGGTTTTCTTACACAAAACACCCACTTAGGGCCAATTAATTTGAATAGAACAGTGGGTTTTGCTTTTTAAAACCGGTCCGCTTTTGTTTGAACGAAGGGGTTGGGGTTCTTTTGCCTTGTCACTCAGGTACTTCTGAATTAACTCGAAGCAAGAAGAAAATCAGGAGAAAGCAGTGGATAGATTACCCAAGTGTACAAGTGCAGTGTAAAACCTTCCACATACATTCGTAGCTGTGTGAATATTATTTTCAAACGATACAAGGTAAGTATCACACACTTGCCTCTATGTTATAGATGCAAAAGTGATTTAAAATAGGCACATTAACTACGACAGCTTTCTAATAAAGAAATGTAGAGATTAAACAAGGTTGTGAACCACAATTGATTTCACTAATAATGACTAATACTGCCTAATTGCAGTAGTATCTCCACGCCAAGCTACAAATATACCAATGCTAAACCATTGTTTTTAAATAAACAGAGCATGGTCTGTTCTGTGCGTTCCAAAAAATGTTGGCTCTTTCTGTTGCAAGCATGTAGGCTAGATTTGGAGACTAGCTACATTGGTATTTTATTAGTTCGTACTTTAGGAATAAAGTGCAAGCTGAACTGGTCATCTTAATTGGACTAACCCAATTTATGTGATAACAGCAATTAAGTGAGCGATAATCCACTATCTTATATACTGGTCTATTAAGACAGCCTGGCCGTTTTCTACTCGTTATTTTTTGTGACGTTTGCCTAACTATGCCTGTTCCGATCGACAATGATAGCATACGATATACGCCGCCAATTTCCGCCAAAAAACCCAGGTATTTGGTAGCCACAAGTCTGTCGCATCCATCGCATGACATCCGATTACTGTTGAATTCGATTTGGCCTAATGTATCGAAATCTAGAGGCTTCATTTTCGCTTTCACTTTATAGTTCATCCATGTTGCCCGCAGCTTTTGGTAGCCTGCGCTGGCCACTATAGCAGTGATTTGAGAAGCCAACGAGACGTAAAAGACTCCGCGCGGAGTAGACCAAGAGGTATTTGGGTATTACTGGATGAGATTTCAGTAGCATAATCTCTCGAGATTTGTGGCTTATTCAGCCTAATCATAGCCGAGATGGGAGTGGATTTGGACTGCCAACGTACACTGCTGCCCCTGGGGCCTATCTGTCCAGAAAGCACTTCCTCGGCCTTAGAGTAAGTTTCACTCTATTTCAAGCCTTCATCGACTAGTTGTGTCATATACATAATGTTATCTGTGCCTGAAGGGCGAACGATTGTCTAATTTTAAATAAAAACATTTTAGTGCGAGAAAAAGAGCTTCTCTGTAGAACCTTCAGTCAACGATTTGATCTCTCCGTAAGTTCAATTTAATGCTTAAAAAAACTTTAATCTACACCTTAGCTATAACTAATATCCGGGAAATTTTTGTGTATATGAAACGATAGCGGTCCAGTTATGGCAATTCTATGTTATAAGAGCCCGCTGCACCCTCATCCTATCGTATTAACTAAGCTTTATACTGTGAATTTTTTTATGATAGGCACAAAACATATAATTTACTAGCTTGTTGTTTGCTATATGCATACACTCCACTGGCTTTGAAATCAATATACTCGTAGCTACTTGTTGCAAGTGCATGGTCACTTCTCACCTGACTGAGACTTTGTGATTGCCAAAGTGGAATCCGAAAAATAGTTCCGAACCTCAAGTTAGTTCATAATAACGGCTAAGTTCCATTTATCATCTTTGTCTAAAACACCACGACCAATAAAACTTAGGTTAAATGTGGCCTTTAATGAATTCATGGGATACCAGTGCATTTTACATTTCGAAGAAATCTCATGAGAAGTGCTACTTGGATTATCTCTTCAGGTGTTAGGAAAAGCGAAAGGAGAATAGATCAATAGTTGAGATATTCACATACGATCACGTCACAGTGATATTTAAATAATAGCATATCATTATTTCTTGCGTTTTAACTTTGAATTAAAAGTGAACTTTGAATACAGTAAAGAAAGTGTTTCCTGATTTATCCTCATTTACTTCTCAAAGTAGTAGAGTATTCTTATATATAGTATTCTTATACGACTTTTGCTCGCGGCAACTCATACGGTTGAAACTAACTAAAGAACGGAGCGAAATAAAGATGTAAGTGTCAAAAAGTGCAGATAAAAATGTATAGACTATAGAAAGAAGAGGAGTACAGGTGGAGGAAAGAATGGTAGAGGGATGTAGTGAAAGTTGGACGAAACAGTGTTTCCCGAAAGGCACGTTTCGGTGGTGTAATGTGTTCGGTGCATGCTCTGATGCTACGAATGTTGCTTTCACTGCAGCTTTTATATAATACTTGGTTTGGTTGCAAGCGGATCACAGCGGCAGTTCTCTTATATAAAACTCGCGCATATCAGTTTTCCCGAGAAAGCTTCTTAAGGATAATTCTGTCCACGACCCAGCGATCCTCATTCCCACACCTTCAAATTGCTCCTTCTTCCTTCTCCTTGCTCCTTCTTTGTAAGTTTCTTCGAGTGTTCCTATGTTGTTTGCTTTGGCGTCCGCTCGCTTTTGGCTATCTAGCGCCCATCGCCTGCAGTGGCCGCATGAAGAGTTTGTGCGATCTTGTTCAGTGTGGACAAGACTAGTGATACTCTAAAGGTGGAGTTGTTTCGACCTGTACGTATTTTGCCTGTAATATCTCCACACAGCACGAATAGAAATTGAACATATATAAACTTTCTGATTTGTGTTGAGTTTTCTTTCTTTTATTGTTTCCGTGTGCGGTGAGAGTGTAATGGGCACATATAGGTGTTACTGGTACAGTACTGGTAGTCTTGTCTTTTTCACATATTAGCTCTCTCTACGAATCCCGCTGGCATTGGGTGTTTGGAAAAGCCTATTTCTTTACCCTCCGGTAGTGGGCGTTGTTCGAAGGCAGGCAAGTTACAAACTGGTCTTGGCTACCGTGGTAGAAACATAAAACTGCGGGAAAATATGCTCGTGTCAGATGTTGAGAGAATTTTTCCGATCCTCTTCGCTCATCCGCCGATGTCTTCGTCTCCCGCGAGCAACGCGATAGAACTTGAGTGAGTAGCACGGACTCGTTCTTCTAAGAAAGCTATTTTTATGAGAGGGACAGAAGCGATACGGGTCTAAATGTAAGAGGTAGACTATGAGAGTTCAAGCTAAGGGATACACAAGTAAAAGCTGGCTGTCTTAAAACCCGTATGCAATGGTACATTGATTTGATGAAGCGGAATCCCCAGCGTACTAAACATGTTCGAAAAATATTGCAGAAAGATTTTATCATAACCCATGTGTTCAGCCAGCTTCAAGATCCTCCTTTCTACTTTTTTTTTGCGCAAACGCTAAGCCTTGCCGGCTTTCTATTGTCGTTGCGGCTTGCGAGCTTATCTCTTCCATATTCGGTGGGGTTCTAGTTGAGTTGATATTATTAAACCAGACCGCTGTAGCAGGCTTCAAGGAAACAAAAAGTGGCTGCTATGTCGTCTACTCCGCTCTTATTCTACTACTTTTTGCTTTAGAGCGTTCGCATGTGGAATCGAAATGGGCCTCATTTTCCTTAAGCTGAGCCATTTTGAGCTAACTCATAAGTTCCAGAAAAGCAATGAAATTCACCGTTTTATGCCACTTCTCTCAAGTTCCTGACTGATCTTCAGAATTCAAGCCTTTTTCCAGTATAAAAAATGTAATCATAGAGGGCAAGAACTGTGAGATGTCAGAAAAAGGGATCACCTGAACAAATGCGTGGAAAACAACCCCCTGGTGATATTGCGACTCGTTTCTCGGACCCCCGTCTTTTTCGGAAACTGGTGCAATCATGACAACCAAGAGACCTCTTTTTGTGATTAAAAAAACATGCCATTTATTCATTTCTGCCTCTGAGATAACTAACAGCTCGAATATATATATACATATATATATAGCAAGCAACTTAGGCCTTAAGCTCCCAATTCGCCATACAACTTCAAGGCATGAAGTCAGGTGTAACTAAAAAAATCAGGAGGGGCGCTTTAACTACAAAAGAACATTGAGGCTTTACGGCACTTGAATGCTCGAACAGTGAGGGGTCGTACTGGAGCTCAAGTTTGAGCGTCATAAACGAACCATTGCGGTAGGATAGGCTCAGCGTTTACTACTCACTTGCAATTCACTTCATTCTTTGCCCAAATATCTTACGGCCCGCTCAAACCTGGCACTAAATCTCGGGTCATATCCTTTTTATTAACCTCGTTTTATTCGATCCTGAACTCGCTGTTGAGGGTACGCCCTCTGGAAAATTTATAGAGTAATTATCCGAATAACATCATAGTTATCAATATTACTCAGATAAAGTACCACATACCCTTTTCCGTGCGCTCACATGGTCTATTAAGATTTGAAAGTCAAAACCAAAACACATACCCACCTTTGGAATCTCATGGGACGATCTCGGGTCAATCGGCCGTTATGGCAATAAAATAAAGCTCCTTCCACCCGACCTCTCTGATGGTCACTGCCGCTTGGTAAGCCAGTAAAAAATAAAAATGAAAGCATGTACTCGTCACTGCTGATCTCCGCGCAAGAACGTTCTCGGACGGTGAACCCTTACAGGAAATACGCTAGCTAGGGGCATCGCGTTGGCCACCCGCGCCTTGGCCGTCGAGTTGTTGGGTGTCTCTACATATCCTCTTATTTTTCCTCCTTCAAGGCGGGAGTCGGGGGAGAGAAATACCCCAATACGAGTTGCGCTGAGTATTTTCTCTGTTGTATATCAAGGTGCAGTATAACAAGAACAGAAAAAAGCTGTAGTTTTTGGACTTAGATCTAGTAAGAAAATGAATTTACGCCCACTTTTAGGCCCTTTAGGCCCACTGTTTCCTTTCGGTTTGTGAAAGCAGTTGCTTTCAAAATATTTGGAAGTTTCCAAATTGCTAACTACCTTGTTTCTTTTCCCTTGAAACTTTGGCTTAAATTGTAAGAGTCTTCATGGTAAACCAAGACGAGTGACTTCGGGGACGAGGACCCGGAGGGGCTTGCTTGTAATTCACTCGAAGCAAATTAGCATTGAGCAGCGGCACCTGTCGCGTATTTTCTAGAAAACATTAAATTTTATATCAATATGTACCCCTGGATATGGTAAGTGGAATATACAAACAGCTACATATATGTTATCCTTTTATACTTCCACTAGAAACAAAAACAACACAGACGTATATATATAGATATATATGCAGATACATATATACGCTGACTTTCCATACTTTCACTAGGAACGAAAATAACACATACTCGGCGATGTAGAATGGACTCACAGTGGATGTTTTTGAAAAATTAGCAATGCTGATTATTCTAACGCATAGGTCTCTGAACACTACCTCTCAGCCTACGCCTTAATCTACGAATTAACAAACTTTGTACCCTGGATGCTCCGGTAGGTGTATTCGTTCTCAGGCACGCGTTGTAATTTTTGCGACGTGCTAGCCGTTGCTTTGAACATAAATGGTCTACTCAGGCAAAGCAACTTACAAATATCTACATGGCTAAGCTAGCTCATCAGCAAATTCATCAATTTCTTTGCCCAGGGAACAGCACCTCCCAACGAAGGTCAGATGGCTGCAATATATATATACAACTTCTAAAGAAACCTACTGGGTCGTAGCGTTACAGCAGACCAGCGTTTGCTTAACAAATTTGAAAGCACGCGCCCATATATTACTCGTTGCATGCACTTTGTGTCATCAAACCAGGATGTCCGTTGCACGCAACTGGATAAGTTAATGTTGCAAAAGTGCGAAGAGGCATCACGCTGCGAAACCGGCATGTTCTTTTTTACGTTACAAGCTAATTCATCATGATTCAGAACCTGATCTGTCCACTGTTCCTACACTTATATGAATACATATCTCTTTGTAAAGGACTTTGCACTTATACGTAGCTAAGAAAGCAACTTCTTTAATAAGTATTATATTTGTTTTCTTGACAACTCTTCTGGTAGAGGTCCTTTGTATCGTCAAAACTGTGGGAGTTAAGCGACTAGGGAGTCATGCGTCATGGACTCTAACTTTGTGACAACAGGAATTAGTGAGTGCATTGTAACGAGTAAAACCTCGTATCTTACGGTTCTACCACTTTGCTAGATAAAAATAAAGCTCGTGTAGGACGTGTCAGTACCGCCGTATGGTACCCTGTGCTTGTATACGGTGGCACTATCTGTGGCTTCCTGTAGGAAATGCTAGAAGGCAGCAAGAAGTAGATATCTGACGAGTGATTCGGATAACATTTTGCAGGGCGTCAAGGGACCACCCATGAAACTGATTTGTCTATTCGGTGTGTGCGAATATTATATCGGCATTTTTTATATGATACGTATATATTTCAGGGTTCTGGTGGAATTATTTACATGCGCATAAGCTTAGTAAAGTGAAAATGAGGGCCCTTGCATTTTATAGCAGAATAAAGCACATAATGAGAAAAATATATTTTTTTATCCACAAGAATTGCACATGAATAACCATGAGGTTCATAAGGATCTTATATATTTGTCGTGTGTAAGAGGAGCAATTGTAGTTTAGGTTGTAAAAATCCAGTTTGTATCGAACCTTCACAGTTGTTTAGTAAAGTGTTATATAACACATATCATGGGTGTTATTGAGAGCTGCAGTTTTTTTTTAACAAAGAGCCTCTAATAATTTTGAATGACAACTCCAATTTTATATAGAATATTACTTCTTCGCAGAAGAAAAAATCAGTTTTGTGAGGAACCGAGGGTATTTTAGTCGGAGTCTTCGTAGCTGGATTCAATCTTTTATCATTGATAACCTTTCCTTAGCAAACGATGGATCGATTGTGCTCCATGCCGAATAAAAAGCAAGAGATAACCTTTGAAGCTATATAAACACTTTAGCTCCCTCTCGCAGAATCATGGCCTTAAGAGGCAGCTCACAGCGTTTATTTAGTACAATCCGAAGTATTTATTTCATTTTATTGAACCTAACTAGTTAGGCTAAACTTGATATCGAATCGGTCAGCTAGCATTAAAGCCATAGGCTTATGTTTTACCCGTGACTTAGATTGAAGCTTAGTCTTTCTGTGAGCTGAATCTACAGTAAGGTTGTATCTAGCGATTATTATGAGAAAGTATGAATACCGTGGTTTGCATTGTTTGGTTTGTCCCTTTACAAACATATGACACGCGCAGGAATAGACCTAGTTAGAAATTAGAACATTTGGCAAGTCAAGATATCAGCAGTTCAACTAAAGACGCTAGTCAAACTATTTTGCAAGTGAACCTTGGAATATCACAACGATCGGACTCAAGAGCGTAAGAAAAGTGTTAAGGGTAAAAGCGGATAATCAGTAGCATAGTAACTTGGTAGGGTCGAGCAAAACGTAGGATTTACGCTAATACAATATTTTTTTCTTTTATTGTGTTTAAGCCTTGAGAAATCCTGTATTCAGGTTAACTTTTTTTGTAAATCGTAATTCTTCGAAAACGTCACCTGTGATCTTTATGCTTCTAGGCTAAGGAGCCAAATAAACATCGATCATGCACGTTAAATTAAGTTTGTAGAATATGCTTGAATACTATTTAACAATGTTTGTTCATTTCTACCGACGCAAACAAGTATGTACTCCAAAGTTAATGCTATTTTGCTGCAAGAAAACTTGTAACTTTCTTTCTCGATCCTTCTGAAGAAAAGTATAAGTCAATTACTTTAGTAAAATCTATGTTATCATCACTCAGAGGTACTGGGCGACTCGGCTGTCTATAAGCGGCACACGAAGCCCCCTAACATCTGAGAATCATTGCCACTATTACTTTTTTGTGTCTCAACAAGCGCAATCCAGGTTTTAGCAGAAGGCGGAAAAAGCAATAGAAGATGAAAACTTTTTATGACGCTGCTTGTGCACGAGCTAACGTGGAGTAAGGCAAACAGCCGAACTGTTTATAGCGAATGGTCAAAATTTAATAGGATAACACGCTTCCTGTCTCCGTCTGGGCTCTCACTTTCGACATGTCGTACAAGCTTAGCCTTTATTAACTAGTAGAACGTAGGCGTAAAATCAAAATACTTCACAATAAAAACTGTGAGAAATAGGACGCTACAGTGCACAGGTCAAAGTTGGGAAACTTTTTGGCATTGATGCTAAACGGAGTCGCTAAGACGTTCCAAAATCGTTAGGGTGGATGTTTCCAAACGAAAAAGGTCACGTCATCTTATGTCTTTTCAACGCATACAAAGTGCTGCATCATTGCATCAAAAATCTCTATCAACTTTTTTACAATAGAAATCCCACCGAGGAATATAATTTAAAGTATACAAATTTGTCTGCAAGTTTTTCGCCGACTTGTGGTGAGGTACGTCGCGATCTTAGGCCTTAAATTAACTATATGTGGTTAGAGCGCATTGCATTGTTCTAAACACCTGAATATTAAAATAACATTATCATATCATGCATATCAAAGCTTTTTTCCCAATATGTAAGACATAGCGCGCTTCTCCTTCTATAAAACATCTATTTCTAGTCGTTCAACAAAGCGTACATCTCTTTAGCAGCGGTCTGAGCTATCGTATATGCAAATGCAGTAGTGACGATATCAGAAACGGCTCGCAATGCTTCATGAATAGCAGTTATCGACAGGGTTTGTTTCTCGACTGTCATTAATTCCAGCATACGAAGTGGAATGTCGTAGCTCAGAAACGTTGGCCCATTTAATTGGCAGACATAGGTCACTGAAGCTGTATAGAGTCGAGTTAGAAATATGTAGAATATGTTGCCATAGAGGATAACAGGCAGTGTCTTTAAATCTGATCTTATAATAAAGAAATTGACTTGAAAGGTTAGCATGCTCAACGACTGCAGAAAGTCGTTTTATTGAGTTTTCAGAATTAAAAAATTCAGTGTTGTAGACGGTTTGGGAGAAGGGAACCAGCAAGAAATTAGCACTTCGCTGCATAAAGCACCGGGCAACGAATCCACATGTAGTTACCGAGGTTATGCATTTTTAACATACTTTTCCGATGTCAACACAAAAAAAATATATGTGTTAACACGGTAGCAATACTTGTGTTGTTGATTATTTAGCAGCCAAAGTTGCGGTGTATATTTCTTAATACAAAACAAAAACCGAACCGCATCACTCTCCAAGGTAAACGAAAGGTTTTTCTTAGCGAATTTAGCCCTGTATGTTGAATTCCGAAGTAATTGTGTTGTCATCCAGAAAAATGTTAAAACCGACTCGTGAATTTTTGGCAGATTCCCAAAATATAAAAACCAAAGAAATAAGCGCTTTGTGACCATATTTATAAAGATGTAGGATACAAGGAAAGGAAAAAGTTGAAGCAGTACAGAAAACGGGAAGCTCAGTAAAATAAAAACAAGGCTCACCATTCAGTCCTCAAAAAACAACTATCTATCTCATGCGTGTTTGGTTTTTTTTACTATGTTGGCAGTCTTTCAATCGTTGATTTATAGTAACCATCCAATAAATAGAGTTCACCATATGCTCCATTCACATGACAAATGCTAGCTCGAATGCCGACATTATTGTGAACCAACGGATATTGGCTTAACGGTTCGAAGTTTTAAACGTCGCAGTGCTTAAAGCACAACCAAAAAGTACACGCATAGAAGCAAGCCGTTCTTCAATGATATTTCCCTCGTTCTTCTAGAGCCATGGAGACTACAGTGAAACAAAGCACTAAAGCAAGCAATAGTTAAAATTTCAATAGGGTTGGCCCCCTTGCACTCATTGTCTCTTTTGCGTAACTGCACAGATGAACCCCGCGCGACCTTCCGAAATAGGACAGCACTGCGGATGCAATTCTAGAGCGCGAAGGGTGGAGAGAATAACGTGGGGTGAAATAAGAACCGAGCAACTCAAGGTAGTGGACGCTGTTAATTTTTACGATGATTTATAGCAGACGACGTCGATTTTTTCAATAACTACAGTAATAAATGGAAATCGAAATACTTCTTTGAAATCTTGCTTTGGTATATATATTTGGGGTTTTAAATAGTCCGAAGCATCAAGCACGTCGGTAGAGTTTTTCTTAGAAGTATTGTCAATATTTCTAAAATTTCAGATTAGCTTAAGAGCTACTCAAAAAGATCCGCCACACTGAAAAACCGGATACTTCAGTACCGATAAAAAAAGACGTCGCATTTCAATTTAAAAAATAGCGACCTATGTTATGTGCACTTGGCTTTTTTTATTAGGTTGAAGAATCCTTAGTCATTCACCTTAAGTACGTTTTCCTTAGAGGCACTTGTTTATAATTAGACATTCCAATGTATCACAATGAGGAGTTGCACATATATAAAGTCTATAACACTCCATTGTATTTTCCATAGAATATATATTATGTATAGAGAATATATTATATATCTAAGTAAACCATTTATAACATTGAATGGTTTTGGAAAGGCCAGTGAAATCAAAGACATTCACTTATCTGCATAGCGCAAAAATCGCCATAGAAAGCTACAGCGAAAATTTTGTTACATATAATAACTTTCACGCATTAAGTTATGCTTAAAATAACACATTAGCCAACTAATCTGTTTCGAAGTTGAGATCGAGAAATTGAAAATATTTTGCGGAGCTCACCCAAAAGAGTTTACACAACTTTACATAGTTTTTAAGTCTTTAAATGGGACTCACAGTCAAAAGATATAAAAGAAGCCTTTAACTTCTTAAATAGTAACAAGGGGAGGCTTAAGATATGTATCCATCTCTGAATACAAGACTTAAAGGTTTTCACATACGTATTGACCACGCGACAAAATATCCGGTTAACTACAAGTAGAAGGTAGAAGAAAGATTATTACAGTGATCTCCGATACAGCGCTGTGTCTACCATACATGTTGTGATCTCTGCTGCGACTTCTTAAAAAATAATGCTAACAACAGTTATTCCCTTCAAAACGTTACGACTATTTCTAGCCGACGACATTCGAGGGATCTAGGTCTTGTGTAGGTCGAACGCTAGGTATTTGGCTGGGCGTGTCCCCCGATTAGGAACACAAACCTAAGCAAGATTAAGATCTTGATTCAACTAGGTTTTGGTTGCATAGTGGCTGTTTTTAGAGCTATTGGAACAGAGAAGTATGTGAGCCACTCCATCAACGTGTGGCCTAGCATATCCCTGTAATGAACTTTGATCGGCAGTTAAGAATCCTGAAAATTTACAGAATAAAGACGCATGTGGTACTTTCTAGTCAATACATTTTAGGATTGTCTACTCGATAGCACATTGTAATGTAAAATGGTAACTAACTAGCTTCAAATACTAGCTAGTGAAGATGCTACGGGAAATTTCCCCAGTGATACCATTAATTCTGCGATCATAAACACACGCTTTGAAACAAGCAAGCACATTTGGCAGATTTTTCCGGTATAGAAAGAAAAACCCTTGAAAAAGGCTCACAGCTCAAACGTAAATTGCTGTTATCGAGTAGCGCGTAACGGCCTTAACTCCATAACACATTCAGAAATCAAGAATTATCCAATTCAAAATTGAATATTCGTTTCTCTTCTCCCTTATGCCAGCAACACATTGCAATATCGACCCAGAAGAAATAATTATAATCTAGAGACATTGCGGCTGGCAGGGTGCGTGCCATGGCGGGTTCTCCGCCTGATTTTTGTTAAACCACATCAACCTAAGTCCATTCCCTGACCGGTCATATGAACTGATTGTATTAGTTGCCCTGTGGCCACGACACGACTGAGGACTGGTGAAAGGATGCATATTGGCGCATATACGTGGCTGCATTTCATAGGAATATAGAGAATAAAGAATAAAGAGAATAAAGAGATTTAGAAAGAATGGGCTTGTACGTGAGTGGTGTTCAAAAAGTGGATTAGGTGGCTTTGAAAGGCATCGCTTTCACACCACTTACACCCAACTCCGCTAATTTGGTTACTTTCTTGGATCCAACACAGACCTGCTGTGCTATGAGCTTACTGATACATCGGTGCTTGATACGAATTGTTTGCAAGTGTATAAAGATATATCTGATATGGGGGTTATATCACGGCTAGGCTCATCTTGAGCTTCCCATAAGGGTCGGCCCTGGTTTGAAACCACTAGAAAAACATATTTTACGTAACGACCACTTTTTTCCACGTTTTCCTCTGTCCTTAGCGCAGAAAAATTAAACTATGCATACATACTGGGTTTCAACTAAGTACAGTTGCTTATTATTCAAATAAAGTTGAACAGCGATGCCATGATTATGACACGTTTATATTCTTTAAAGCTGACCATCAGCCAACATTTAATGTCCACCGTAGCAGTCTTTGCATTACTTCGTAAGACGGACCCCATATAGATGTAAATGTGCACCGGGGGGAATCGAACACGTGCACCTACGTGTCTCCTCCAGTCGCAAAGCGCATACGAATGCACCAAGCCATGACACGTTTATGGTACAATTTGACCTGTCCGTGGCATCGGATTGGCGGGCCGTGTTAAGCGAAGCCCTTATGCGAGTCGGTAGAGCCATTGTCGCCGGTGGGACCTTGGAATTGGAGAGTCAGCGGCAGCAGCTGCTAAGATAGATGCTGTACACCTTGCGGCACCTGCTGCCTGAATGACCTTCGGACTCTTTTCTCGACTTTTTTGAGTCTCTTTTCTTTCACTTGTCGATTTTGAAACTAGATCTTCACCTGGGCCTTGGTTAGTTTGAGCCCGCCGGTGAACTCTGCCCGCTCGGCGATGGATAAATACGGAGGACGTGCCTGCGTCGTGAACAAAGTGCGCGGCTTACGATAAATTTGTACCGATAAAGTTGACAACCTGAAATAGCAATTGTTGAAGCATAGTTCTATCTGAAAGGAGCTGACTTGCTAACGGCGAAGCAATCCAGCCCGCACTGAAACTGCATCTGCGTCGCTAGCACCGTCTGCGTGTGCAACGTTTGGAGACGCCAATGGGATTGCGACGGGGCCCTGGACACCGGTCGGGCCCGACCCGCCCGGCAGGCATGAATGCGTGGCGAGGAAAAAATTACACCCCCGTGATGGCGGCGTGGGTGTCGGATACGGAATGCTGCTGAGATCGTCGCCGTCGTCGTCGACCTGAATCCATCCTTCACAATGACTCGAGGCGAACCTCCTCGTTTTTCCGAAGGGTAAGGGAGACCTAATGCAGCTGTCCCCTTGGCGAAGCATAGCTAAGAAATATGCCTGCTAGAAGCTGCTGTTCTCTTTTGGCAAAAAGGCTTTCCCAATTTCTGAGGGCTATAGACGCTATTCAGAGGGAACAGCATGGCTTCAGACGCAATCGCCCCACCATGACAACGTGCTCGGAACTGCTGGACGACATCAAGTGGGCTTTGGTTAAGCCTTCGCAATCATCATTCGCAGTGTTTGTAAGTTTCAAGGAAGCCTTTGGCTCTGCCCCGCGAGTCACCTCGCTGGAGACCGCGGCACGGATTGGGGTTCCTCTCAACATCCTAAGCCTGCTGGTGACCATCGTACAGGAGAACAAAATTAGAATAGAGAATGGACCCACAGAACTCCCCCGCTCCTCACAAACAACAGCGGTTACACAGGGAGACAACCGCAGCCCCCTACTATTCTTGGTTCTGCTCAACAATCTGCCAGCCCTGCAAGACAAATGTGATCTGATCAACGTTTTTTTATACGCGGACGATCTGCTCATCTATGGCTGCAGTCGGTTCCAAGTTCAGCAGGGCCTGTCTGGGCTCCATGTTGCGTTTCTTGAACTCGAACTAACTGTTAATTTGGCAGAAACGTTGGCGATGAAGTTCAGATGAGGGAGACGTGTATTTGCTGCAGACAGCCTTCGATTCGATGGCCATTCGTTCGTCTATGCCAATAATATCCCCACCTAGGCCTGCTACTAAGCGTCTGCTTCTTAGCCCACATCACCGAACCGATGTAGACAAGCGCTGTGTACGGTGACGACGATAAAGAACACTCATCTCTTATCCAACGGCCTTGCGTCTGTTCGATTTAAAAGTCGCGCCGATGGCCGCATACGGAGATCATTTGGAAGGACATCATCAGAAAAACCTAAACCAGGTACAACTCGAGCTCTTAAAGCATCTGAAAAAGTCTTTCTTCAGAAGGCGTTTTCACTGTGCGACTCGAAACAGACTCGTGTATTTCCTTGCCAATACTCTAATCTTCATTAGAGAGCTTAGGAGCCGTTTTGTTTTCCCTGCGATTTCCGCCTACGACAAGGCGCTCTCGTCCTGGGAGAGAAAACTCGCACATATCGATCGTGGTTTTCTAAACACCGCTTAGTGAATGATGGCACATGAAGGGGATCAAATCAATCGAAGTGACACGTCAGGTAGGACTCGCTATGCAAGGATTTGATCATAAGCTATATTCCCTAGACGTTTACCACGAGCCTGCCCTCGCATGTGTATGTGCACGATGTTGTCATATCTGCGGAAGATACCGTGCGGCGGAATGTGTCATGTCACCTCGCTGGCCTTTTTCAATAAAAAGAGTAAAGAGGAGTTCATCTCATGTTGAGTGCTATTAGTTTCTTTGCTGAATTATTTATATATACACTTGTACTACGCAACGAGCGTGTTTAATGAATGACGATATGATATGACTACGAAACGTTGATTTCGCTTTATTCTTCGCCTTTGTTTTCATCTCATATTATCCTACAAACGCAAAATGATTAGGTACATTTAAGTGAAGCTCGATGGCGGTGTAAGATGTGGAAAGCAAGATGACCATATCTCGGACAAAGAAAGACAAAATCGCTAAAGTACCGGCGGCGAGAGGATGATACAGATGCATAGCGGTAACTAGTAAAAGATGCAAGTGTTCTCCGAGTAGATTTGAGCTTTAATGCCTTGCAGTTATTAGTGGTATGATCGATAGTGGGGCAATAGACCTACCGAAAGCTAGCCAGCGAGCTTAGGTTGCACCTTTCCTTATCATGTACAAATCGTCGGCACGCCCACACCTCAATCTCAACGACCGGATAGCTTCCGTAGATACGACGCTAAGGTACAGTAGCGTGATGTAGCACAAAGTCTAGATAAGAAAAGTGCTCCCATAATGCCTCCGAGAGAAAGAAAAAGAAAGTGCGACCGATAAAGTACGTAGGTAACCTCTCGACCTAACCTGTTCAATGCCGAGTAAAAGCAAAGCCAAACATCTCTCTGGCCGATAGACGGTCGCCGGCTACGAAAAGGAAGAAGAGGCGAAACTGCGGCACACGTTGGTATCCCTGTGCTTAGATATAGTAGATATACCTATCTCATATAGTCACACCTACTCCTTCCCCCATCTCCACATTGCTTGCGCACCTATATATATATATATATATATATA
>MNPL01009476.1:14590-30306 GCA_002081605.1 Tropilaelaps mercedesae | reverse complement strand
TGGTTTTTTTTTTTTTTTTTTTTTCTTGTCTCGTAGATTCCGAGTGTTGGTGCCCCGGCATTGATGCTGTTTTGTCTGTATAGGTGCGACGCCCTGCTGGGTGTACATGCTCACGTTCACCTTCTCGGATTCAGACTATTTCCCCGAGCAACGCCATTTCCCCGCGCGTCAACTATTTGGCAATACTCCATCTCGTTGTCGACAACAACAACAGACGTTTGAACTGAATTTTGAAGAGAAGTCAGGTCAGCACTTCGTTTTTCTCGCGGGATAGACGGGAAGATATATGGCTTATTCACCGCCACCGCCTTCCCCCCAACTCTCTGACCAGCTGACTGACGCGTTCGACTAACCCCAGTGCGCTTCCAAGCGGAATACTGTTATTATTTGTCAAGTGGCGCGCCCCGTCACTCAGAGAGCTATTCTGAATCGCGTGTTTCCGAGCCTTGTGCTTGCTCATCTGCACTAAATCTACAGCGTCGATGTGTTTACCATCACCGTAGATTGCACAGCGTCGTCTACATACACTAATCGTCACACACACTCACATACACACACACACACACACATTTTTGAAACTTGAGAAGTAGCTGACTATATCGTGTACAAATTTATCACAAACAAAGATGGCGTCACTAGTAGATTGCACTATCTGTAAGCCAACATGAGCATTGCGGTACGTCGACTGACAGACATTACCACAGACGGCCCTCGAAAATTTTCGTAATCAACGGAAACAGAGGCGCGTTTATTGTACGTAACTCCACGATGACGTGCATATCTCAACGGTTCGAAAAAACACAAGAAATCATACACAATTATGCAACGATTTAGCTTACCTGTCTCAACCAGTACCAGCACAGGAAGCTTCAGAATGTGTTCGTTTTCGTTATTGCATCGGGTCGAAATCGTTCGACGCACCACGTAGACCGTTAGGCACAAAACAACATTTGTCGAACGTTGATCGGTCCGACTGAGCAGGCTGGAAGCACTCGGCGATATCTATTCGGATATAGTGAGAATATCGGTACATGGCGGGTAAAAAGTAGAGTAGACGATGCTGATGGCTAGGAGGACTCTCGTCGGAATCTTCAGGCCTCCTCGACCAGGTTGCTGGGGGGTGCCCTGTGCCCGTAGTCACTTCCTTGCCTGCGTAGACCGATCGAACGGTCTCGAGAGGCCAAAGCACGATGCAATTAATGCAACGCTGGCAATTTGCGCGGTTGCCACCGTCGCAGGCGTGGCAGGAGAGCCGACAGACAGAACTGTTCGTTGTTTAGTTCGTTGGTGAACGAAGACCATGAAGGGACTCTCGGCGTACGCGCGTTTCGTTCTCCAACGTTTTCCGTCGCCCTCTGGGAGCTGCGCGCACACCGTTGGTATGAACGCCCGTCGCTCGCTAGAGCGAACGACCCACGGAGACCCATCCACCGCGAAGACATTCACCAGCTGGCACAAATTCGAAAACTCATCGGTACGTCTGTCCGTAATGACTTGAACGGTGGCAGAAAATAGGGGCCAGAATAGGGAGGGGACCGATGCCGTACAGTCGAATGAAAAAAACAAAAATCACTCGCAGTGAAACAAATGGCAAACATTCGCTTCATCGGGCATTGCTGGTACTTTGTGGCCAGTCACTCCAATCTGTAGAATATTTATATTCCGAGACAGTCGTGTCCAGCTGTGTGTTTCCGTCGAGTAATAAACAGCTGTACGGGCAGGTGCAAGCCATCGTCGGTGATGCGTAGTCGAACGGGTTTATTGACGTTTCGAATATATCTCTTGGACTCGTTACTACGACGGCCACAGGTAGACGAGTTCGGTGAAGACGGCGCTCGTCTAACGGCGCGCCGTGCGGCCCGAGTAGCCTCGAGGGTAGGAAACAATGATAGAACAGAGAGGGCACTCTGTTTTATTTGTGAACAACAACAACAACTCCGAAGTCTTTAATTGAGGAACTACGAGAGGGCACGAGTCCGAGGCGTAAGCAGGGTGCAGCGGCAAGTTTCTACGTTCCTTGGCGGTCGCAGCGGCCACATACTAGACGGCAACCGGACGAGAGCAATAACGAGGAGAGGAAGTCGCTGAGCCGGTGCACTACGAGGCATGGGCAGGATAATCAGCGGGAGGAGACTTCAGCTGAACGCAATAGCTATGGCATAAGCGTCGTGCGTTCTCACGGGACAACAAGCCGAGGCCACCCTTAAAGCGTCAGGCGGCCGGCCATAAAGACAGTAGGGCAACGTGGTCAGCAGAAATTCAGTTTGTCTTTCCGCCTTAACGCTTTTTTGGTCTTCTTCAGGCCTAGCTAGCCTTCCCGACGAATCTCCTTCGAATCTCTTTTCCACATCTACCCCCGCCTGTGTCGTTTCGACGTTCTTGTGTCCAACTCAGTCCGTCTGTGATTGATCTCTCTAAGAACTAAAGAAATAAGCACAGTTTGAACACGTACTTGCTTGCCAACATCCTGTGGGTAGCGAGAGCCGATCGACAAGGATCTTGTAGCAGCAGCAGCAGCAGCATCAGCAGCAGCATCAGCAGCATCAGCAGCAGCATCAGCAGCAGCAACAGCAGCAGCAGCAGCAGCATCAGCAGCATCAGCAGCATCAGCAGCATCAGCAGCAGCATCAGCAGCAGCATCAGCAGCAGCATCAGCAGCAACAGCAGCAACAGCAGCAAGAAGGAGACAGGGAGTCAAGCGACCAAACTCAAAGAGGAAGCAAGTTCCCGGTGGCCTCGGTGTCGTTCCAACAACACGAGCAGGCCCACGGATGTTCTTCATTGTTCGACTTTCGTCGTTTAGCCTTCGTCCGTCCCCTATCCCTATGCTTTCAACGGACAAATGGTTTTGCAAAGCCGACCAGCTGTACGAACGGTCGGTCGACTAGTGAAGGAATCGATCCAAACCGAGGTCGCCGAAAGAGAAGAGCGTGACATTTTCGTTGGCGACAAGCGTCGTGGCGCGCACTTTCGGTTGGCAATGCAAAGCACACAGCGCAGTCTCGGCTGGAACGACCATCTCCTAGCTCGCTTGCCCTGGCAGGATTTGAATTGGAAATTTCATTTACCCTTCAGCGACTTGCGCGCTCTGTCGTGGCTTTTAGTTTAGAGAGCCGTAGAGAGGGCAAGCGAAGAAAAAGTGGCGTTGTTGCCAGGAGCAGTGGTCGCCGTAAGTTAAACTTAGATGGAAACTAGCGGAAACCCGACGCGGGCCCGGTGACAAGTTGAAGCTAACAATCGAACGACACGGATTGGATAGGCTACCGCCAATCGGGCGATTTTGAACGGGCCCCACTGCTACGTTCTGACTTCTTTGGTCGGATGACCGGGGGATGATGAAGGTGGTGAAGTTTGCCCGCAGAGTCTGCCCGTAACGAACGGTCTTCCAGGCCCGCGCCATTCCTACTCGTCGCGACTCAAGACTCATTCTCCTGTGTTGCATGTGCTTGCCGCTGACTCCTCTGCGAAAAGCATATTTGCATAGAAATAAGGGATAGGGGGCCACTGCCCAGCATCCAGTTCGGCACTGGTGCGGACTACGAGTAAATGTCAGCGGCGTGTTTGTACGCGTCGGACATGTCTGAGCTGTTTGTACGTTTCCCCGACGGCTCGTAATAAACTTCTTAGGATGGTTTAGCTCGTCAGCAACGGGCAACATCTGAGTTGTTCCGCCGGATCTCGACCGCCAGACGACGGCCGAAGCGATGCTAGGCTCCGTGAAAAAGCCCTACGGTATAGCAGATACTTACGAGTGGACGGACGCGCAGTTTCACGTTACTTTGCGTCCTATATGCCAGGTACTACATACACACAAACATATATGCCCTCTGTATGGATATACGGAGACAGGCGTCTACAATACGGACGCGTATGCCCGGCGAGATTTATTTAGTCACATGTATGTATCGACATGACATGTAGATATTCCAAGGCATGGATACGCTCGTTTGATTTTACAGTAGAAGAACGCCACGCGGTGGAACGAACGCCAAGTAGTTTATTCGCAGGTCGATAAACTGTGATACGAATGACAGACATAAGCATATATACGGTGACATAAGTAGCACTGCTTAATGACAAGCAGATTTGCAAATGCGTAAACTTCGCTCTCAAAGGCGTTTCGTCGTTGTGCAGTGAATTTCAGTTGTGTTTGTGTATTATGGAAGTTAATTTTCGTCAAATCTGTAGCCTGCTGGTCGCTAGTTACGTGTAAGTGAACGTTGACAGATACCCTGCTGCGTCATCTTCACGGGACAGGTAGTCAATATCGGCGCCCGTCCCCTCATGATCTGAGGTCTATAAAGTCTTGACAACCACAGCAGAGAAGCGAACGTAGCAAAACGAAAGACTCCCCACCAGGGAAGGGGGGCATGGAACGTGCAACTTGAATGTTCCGGAACGCAGTTCCTAATGCTCGGTAATTGGATCGCCTTCACCCGGGAGAGTCAGTCTCCACAAAGATTCGAATGTGGTCTGGGGCAAGAGCATAGTCGAGATTTTTTCTACTCCGCTGAACCTCTGCCGCCTGGCGTACTTGGTCCTCTTCCAATCTTGGCCGACATTTTCCATCGTACATGTCTTGGAACATCATCGTGTGCGTGTCTCCTTGACCTTCTCACCCTGTTTCCTATCCCTTAGCAGCAGAGAGCGGCTGTTTCTCTGAGACATTCCGATCTTTCAGCTCTAGCAAGAAAAAGGTATGCTATGATAGAAGTAATATTCCCAAAGCCCGTTACTACTGGCTGTGCTATCTGTTGTTGTTGTCGTTGTTGTTGTTGTTGTTGTTGTGCTCTAAAGGAACTTGTCCAGTGATTAGAGTAAGCGCTGTGTACGACCACTAATTGTTGTTTCCCATAAACAGTCGTCTGTCTACCTGCAGTTCTCATAGCTGTCTGTCTATTTCTCATTCTCTCAGTTCGCCATATGCGAGATGTGCTTGGACAAATCCTTACCAGTCGCCGATTGCTGCACACAATCGCGATCAGGATTTGCATCGACGGCTTCTGTATTCGTCGTTCCGTCTGCGTATCTGCGTTTGCGCAATCAGTAGGTTGGCAGGCCCTATCAATTTTCAACGCTATCGTCCAGCGTTTTTTCCCAGTATTACATCTGCGTTTCTCTATCCTAATCGTTCGATGTTATTCACATGGGTGTTCAGGCAATCCTCATATCACGCTAGCAGCTGACACAGCCGCCTCTGCAGCCGCGATGCCGTTCTGGGTGTATCGCGTTGCCGGGCTAGGAGGGAGGTGGGCACACGATGATGGCTCGACGGTTTGGGCTCGCCTCCGTCATCTTCATCTTCATCATCATCATCATCATCACCATACAAGTGACTAGTTACTGGCTATGTAGTTAACAGCGGCCGTACTCGACGCTCAATCCGACATGCGAATCTCCAGGGCATTAGACATTCGTGTCGTTGGGCTCTAGACGCGAGCGTCAGGCTGCGCTCGATGGGAAAGGCTAACTGCAATGGCAGCTCAGAGTAACCGCGGCGCGTCCCAACTGGCTGGGATGAAGGGTTTCTTTGCATTGCAGTCAAGATTAAACGTGCGGCTTGCCTGCCTGCGACGCGGACGACAAATCGAGAAAGACGGCAAAGAGCGTCGAGGAGAACGGGGGCGTTGCTACCTACCACGCTACAGAAGTGTGATTTGCCTCTGCGGCACTCGCACCCCATCCCCCCTACAAACTGGTGGCGTACAACCGCTTTGGCTGTCTCTTAGGCCGAATCGCGTAGGTTATTTGCCCCCAGCCGTGTTGTGCCCGACGCACCTTTATCCCGCTGTGCTGGAGCATTTTACCCATCACAAAGGAAGGTGGCTACTTGCCAGCCAACGTATGCTAGGCAGGTGTATATGCGTTGCTTGTATCCCCCCATCGCCGTGACATTCGGCCTTGGATAGCCTCTCGGCCCTCCGAAACGCATCAAGGTTGGTGACGGTGGTTTCTGATAGAGAGCGACTTAATTACTGGCTGCTTCCACGGCGCTAAAGCGGACGGAGGAATTACTGGAATTACTCGCCAGAAAGGTGTACTTCGAAAGCAGGACGAAATAGCTTCTTGTCCCTTTCGGAAGTGGCGACAAAACTGCCTTAATCTAGGTCGGCGCCTAAGTCAAGTCGCCCGTTTCGAGAAAAAATATGAAGTTCGAGTTTATTCTCGAGATCATAACTGACAATCGGGCCGATTACATATTTTGGCCAGCAGATCCTTGTGTCCGGGGTAAGAACATCTAATGTTAAGCGATAGCTGAGGCTAGCAGAAACTTCAGAACATTGCCTCACACTTGCCAACTAAATGGTCGACCTCCATTTTACCTAACATGTCTCAGACTGGAAGATATTACACCTCTTTAATGGAATTAATAATGGTAGTCGAATCTCTGCTTAGACCAGAGACACGTTACTGCTGGCGTTCGCAGCAGGTTTCAACTAATTGCACGATTAAGCTTTTTGGTAGCTGACGAATAATCGTGCAATAAGAAGAGAGTATTCGTCGATTTAAGAAAAGCCAGAAAGAACAGTGATTATTGCTTTCCACGGAGTTTGTGCATGAAATACGTTGTCGACCTATTGTACGAGATCTCACTTTATTGAGCTAAGTGCATTGAAGAGCCCACAGTTCAGTCACTCAAGCAAATCTCTTTTCGAGAATATTGTTTCGCGTACCTCACTTATTTGAGTATTTTCAGTAGAGAAAGAGAGAGGTGCACGAGCGACAGGCAGCGGTGATCGCACCTGTGTACTCCGATGACTGACTGTGCGTCCACCATGGTCGGTCATCTGACTTGACGGTTTCCGCTATCGTCCCATGTTTCTGCCATTTTGGTTCAGAATAGATCATTGGCTATTGAGCCATCATCCGTCTTGGAGCCATACCCCTAAGGGACAACTCGTCCTACGAAGGAAGGAAGGACAGGACATCGTCAGACAAACGCCCTGAGAGAAGCGAGCCCTAGGACGGTGTTGGACTTCTTCAAGTGAAATATTGAACTGCTAATGGAAAAGTTGTCACCGGCCTTTCCTTTTGCGAGGTCTTGGATCCTGTTCTCATGCTGCGTCGTATAGAACTATTGAAGGAAGCTCGGTTGAGGGCCAGCCACTTGGCATCCTCTCTGACCCAGTTGCCAGTGAATTCAAACGGGGGACAAACACTCCGCTTGCGCCATTTGACACGAGGTTTCGTTTGAGCATCTGCAAGTTGAAGTCAACAAAAATCAATGATACGTTGACAATGATAGGTGTCACGCCTAATTCACGCCTAATATGTCTCCTCTTTTGTCTTTGAGAAGAAATTTTATAGGCTAGAGGAGATGTAAATATGCCAGAAACTGTATGTCATGTCGATGAGAAACCTGATCGTAGCACTTATTCAACCCCATTCCTCCATCATTTGACCTTCAGGAGATTTTGTATTGTAATGCATTTGACATGTGTAAATATGATGGCCTGAATTCGACAGCCTGGTCAAGATTTAAGACTGCGAAATATGGTGATTTGTTAATACATGAAATAGCACCGGATGTTCGCAATTTTTGCTTCCTTTTAGAAAATCAAGCAGTCGTACTCGAGCGCAAACGTTTACGCACCTTTTTCGCAGTTCCTAACAATGCGGATGAAGTCGCTTAATCATGTTCCTGTCTGGTGTCGACCTTTGCAGCAGAACGAACGGGCGAATTCTCGGTAGAAAATTATGCAGATCATGATGGCCAAGACCATCTTGCGCTCGTCTTTTTTCGAAACGAGAGTATCCCTCCACTTTTCCTCGAGGGCAGCGTAACCTCCCTGAACGGGTCTCCTGAACGTTATATTGCACTTGCCACTAGTTATTTGTTTGTTTGAACTTACAAAAATTGCACACGAGAAAGTCATTCACTTTGCTCAATTGTGGCTAAATGACATATGTTGTATCGGTCTTCTGCAGTGATGACTTGAGGTTCGTTGAGAGCTCCTTCGAATCTTCTAGTAACTCTTTGGCTATGCCTGCAGGTTTTTTACAGCGCCTTCACTTTAATCAGACGATGGTTAAACACGACTGGCGAGAGTCTCATAATCTTGGAATAAGACGATTGTAAATTTTTACGAATACTGTCGACTCATCGAAAAAAAAACCTACTGCTGCGTCATTATATATCCCATGAACGCCTGACGGTTGACGAAATTTATTATAGAAATGGTTTGTTGATTATCATCGTTGCGTATGTTCTGTTTCTTCCGAGAAACGGAAACGACCAACCAATAACCATTAAGGTAATTACGAGGCAATAATAGTTAAGGATTCTTAGACGATTCTGGACCGTTCTGGAAAAGTTTCCTAACATCCTGCGACCACGAAAGCCATTCTTTTAATTGCATATGACAGAAATGGTGAAAAAGGAATACAAGTTAGCCCAGACATTGAAATTATGAGTAACGCTGTTTAGAGAGCTCATCGCCAATCCGTGGATCGAAATTGCACTGAACTTTTAAGTTTCATGCCCGAATAAACAATTAACTTGAGTAAAATAATGATCTTTCTCAGGTGAAGAATCATTATTCTTCTGTTTCAAATGAAACTCGTATTTAGCCCACCAGATAGATTTCTTCAAGACGTAACTGATATTTCATATTTAATGCACAAACATTTGATACAATGAAATCATTGTGGCAAACCTCCAAACCAGAGAATTGAGAAATCACAAGATTCGACTGTTCTTTTCTTCCGTGAGTGTTTTGGAATAAAAGTTATTTGTTGTATACAGGAAACAAGTAGTAGTTCAAAGAATTCCATTCTAATGCGTTTCTTGAGGTTCAACGATCAAAAGAAGATAGATTAGCCTACAGCCAAATTCTTTCTGTATTTTATGTTCAAAAACAATATGTACACTTGAGACAAGACGTTGCATCGTATAGATATGGTGGATCTGTTGTTGCTCTAGAAAGACCGTACGCAACATGTTCTACCTTTCTCACGATATCAGGAGTATAGTAGCTTTAAACGGGGGAGAATACCCGCCTTTACGCAGGGGGAGCAACAACAATTCCAGGAATTCGGCTGTTCTTTCTCAGCAAATAAGGATATATGTAGTGTCCTTCATGGCCGTCACAAGTGGCTATCTGAGCATCCAGAACGGATTAACCGTATTGCAGTCTTTAGCAGCTATTCGTGTTGATTGCTGGCCGTTCACCATCGCACAGGCACACAAAAATATCTACAGCATTGGTTAGACAAAACAATGTTGATCACCAACAATATATATATCTATATATATATATATATATATATACGCGGACCTATCCATGAGACATCCTTAAGAAGCATGGGTGTAATACATAGGCATTGTGTAATGTACATAAGACTATTTTCTTATGCCTGCGGCTTCTTATGCTAAGATATAAACGCACTATATATCTACACTACCCTGAGGAATTCAGCTATTTTCCTAAATGTTTTCAAACATTGCTACTGTAAAAAAGGTAATACCCAAAGGGGTCTACAGTGCCGCGGGGGATGTTCACCTACGTAATCTCTAAAAAAGGCAACCTCACAAGGAATAAACAGAAACGTTGTGTCCTTGAGATGATGTTCAGACTTGCCCGTTATGTCTACGCCACAGCGTATGCAGCAGTCGAAAACTTCTTCATGTAGTGCTCAAGTGTACGGAGGAAATTTGTTTTTCAGACATCCACTAGTTAAAGAATATGTCGTCGAGTAATCTATGCCTCCAACCGTACATTTGAAACTGTTCCGTCAAATAAACATCTGGAGGAAAACACGTTTTCTACCAAGTTCTCGTGATCCTTCTCTGGCCTTTCTGCGAAGGAGGTTACTTGTGCTGTTCACTCAGTCTTTGTACGTGATGGCCTGTCTTCTGAATGTATGACTGTACGGGCGTTTGCCTGTACGTACATGCTTACTACGGTAACGGCTGTCGCTAAGCCGATTAACAGGAACGGCGTCTTTCCTTCAGTAAAGTGCCGTTGAGCTTTCATAGCCAGTTTGCCCCATACCTCGCGATGACGGGTCTAGAGGTTGTAGAGCTCGGTTACAGGGAAGCCACTCAACCAGGCCATGATCAGATCACTACGTTTAACGTACCACTGTTAGCGTCTACATCACGCGAGCTTTCTTTGTTTAAACCATATTGGTTTATCATTACAAACCAGATTACAGAAAGGGGTTATTTTCGCGATGCTTAGGCTTGTACATAAAAAGACATAGATGTATTTCTCCTGGAGTGTCGTTCGGATTGGTTAGCATGTTCGGTGGACAATTTTTCGCCTAAGTAAACTTAAAGGTTCAGCATCGCCTATCACTGAACCTGTGGATCGGACAAGCGAAATCGAATTTTAACGTACTCTATAACATGTGTGTAGACCAACGGATTACGTTAACAGGGATAAACCCCACAAGCGGAAGCTCTACCATTTTAATCAGATGTTCTGTTACGTCAGACCCAGCGATTGTATTTACGTAATTTGTCACCTGCATGTCAGACGGTATCGTACGCCTTACGCTACCGTGTGTCGGGCATTATTATGTTCACAGATCTGTTTAGCCATGTCTATTGTAGGTCTGCGCATTACTCACGCACAAACTGTCCTCATTCTAGTTCGTAGCGAAATCCAGGTTGTTTCCACGTCCCGATGAGAGTGGTGCGCGAGTGTACGGCGGGCCTTGTGGTAATAGCTCACAGTGATCCGCCCTCGCTTCCAATAGAGGAATCGAGCGCAACCACCTGTCGATGTTGTCGACGGACCTCGTCCTCGAGTTGTGCCAGCACAAGGACCTCATCGAACGCTGTAGCACTCCACTTCACAGACTTGTCGGTGCGCTTTTGTCCAGCCGGACCAGTCCATTTTGCCATATCTAAACAACCTCGCTCTCTTTCAAGCTCTGCCACCGTTACGACAGATGACAGCTACGCCGACTGCCCTTGCCCGCCTGTTTCGCTCAGCATTCGCTGCCCTCTTCGCCCCATACCTCCTCCCCGATCCTCATAGTTCTGGCCTCTTGACACGACGATAATAAACGACAATGTCTACATTGTGGTCCTTGCTGCCGAATATTAGCTCTCGTCAGCGAAAGTTGCTGCTTTGTCGAAGTGAAGCATTACATCTCCGAATTCGAGCAAAACTTTTCAATGGCAGACGTCTGTCTACCCAAAGGGAATTTGACTCCAATTAGTCAATTAGTTTCAAAGTGTTTATAAGGTTTGCCCCCCCCAACTTTGCGGTTACGAATACGCACCATAGTAATATGGACTAGCTCTCACAGCTTTATAACAACACGATTAGAAGAATCATGCGATGCTATACGAGGTCATGTACATTTTCGTATTTTCGGAAATGTTTTTTTGTTCATTTTAAAGCCGGAAGCGCAGTGCCTCACAATGAAGGCCTTTGCAGTGCACCTTTCCTCTCGTACTAGTGTAGGCGAAAGCTAGTTGAAGTCCCACTCGTCCGGCAGGACGAAATCCTGAGGTAGAAAGACAAAATTAGCACCGAACAGGGGGGGGGACGAAGAGCTTAAGCGGCTTGCGCACGACGTTCCTCAGTTCATCGCCAGGTACTTACGCAGTGCCATTGCCAAATAGCGAGCAGATGACCGGCCTGACTCGTGAGAAAAGCCGCGTCTGCCTGTGCCGCTATACAGAAAACGCGAACCATAGTTCCAGCCCGGAACTGGAAGTAGTCGGGAAACTGAGACGACGAGACGAATTAGCCAGGGCGGCCCTTTGTCATGCAGATCGTAGCAGTTGTCGTCAGGGCATTAGAGGAGACCGCGCACTTCAGCCGAAGCGGAAAACACACAAGTAGGTTGCTGAGAGACAGGTTTGCAAGGGTTTGTTCTTGCGACGAAGACCGTTAGGGGGATCGCTAGGGGCTTCGTCTCTCGCGTCTGGCTCGTGTTAGCGGCGAAGTTTCTTGACGCTGCCGTTAACAATTGCGCGATGCTTGTACGACTCGAGACTTCAACGCGAACGATTCGTTGACAATGGCTTTGACAATAACTGACAGTGGCCACGTGTGAATGAGCACGAACCTACTCACGCTCACCCGCGCAACTTAAACACATTGTTCGTGTAAAGAAGTTCATCCAGGACATCGCTACCAATCGCTGTGCCTGTACACATTTATTTTATCATTATCAATATGTTTGTTTGTCTGTTTTCGTGTCGCCGCGACAGCTTCGAATTTTAGTTGAGCCTGGGCTAGGAAATAGAGTGCGGCGTGCTGGGATAGGATAAATTTCATCGGCTTTTCAACTCAGTTGTTCGATGATCTGATGTATTTTACTCACATGTAAGGTTAGTTTCATAGGAAAAATATTGTTAAAACAAAAAAACGTGTTATCTTGTAGATTGTTCGGCGCTTTGAGCTGCTGATGTGGTTCTATCGAAAACGCTAGAGTAGAAATTTAATTTAGGCATTCACCGTTTGTCGGGGTGTTTCTGGCGCGACTTTTTCCCTAGGGCTGATAGCCAAGGGAGATAATTTTATTGTAAACAACGTACCTCTTTACATTACTTTAAATTTATGGAAGAGGTTTATGTTCTTTTTTACACAGTGGTTACACGTGGAGGGATTTCAACTAAACTAATCGGTTGCCACTTCTTTAAATCTATTGCAAAGGATGTATTGTGGAATAAGCCGTTAGGAGCATTTATGTATAGCGAACGTAGCGGCAAATAAAGTAATAATGTTTGTAGAACAGCAAATAGATGATGTTAATTACATCTTGGTTCCAATCCCGTATAAGCAATTGTGTGCCTTAACTTAGCAAAAACTTTACGTTTCCATATGTAGTATTACGGACGCATTGAAATAGAACTGGTGTGTGTGTGTGTGTGTGTGTGTGTATTGCCAATCATTTACCGCATGTAAGGTCACCAGCCGCAGGTACGCCTAACCGCCTATGTTCGTATGTATTTTGTTCTTTGGCGACTGCCCCATGCAAACAAATCGAGTCCGAGTAAGAAGAAGCACTTCAGCCCAAATCCTGCGTTTTTTTCTCGCTGGCGGGCGCTACGTGGTGCGAAAAGCAGCGTGCGTATGAGCTCAGGCTATGGGCGGCCTACCCAGAAGCGTCCGAAAGGAGCAAGAAGAGCTAACGCTGCAAGCCCGAAGACCCCCTTTTCCAACGTCGAGCCCCCTTTCGGACACCGAGCAGTAGCCGCTCGTCGGCTGGACGACCCATCGGATAAGGCCGCCAGTGAGTGGGACGTGCTTCTGCCATGGTCAAGGATTAGGGTGACTAATGGCTGGCTCGAGCGGAACTATCCTGCCGGGAACCATAAATGTGGAGCAGGAAGGAGGAAGAAGGGGCGGCCGATGGCGGTATTTGGGTACGTGGCAGGGGCCTACGCTAACTTAGAAGTTGCTGTGTGCGTTTTGGCTCGGTTGTGATGTCTGCGATGCTGAGATGACGACGATGAGACATCGACAAGAGGGACGTAGACGGACGCCGTGTAAACGATGGCGGCCAGGACGAGAGGCTGAAGAGAAGAAGAAGAAGAAACCAGTTTACCAGACGACACCTCGAGGGCAGCATTTGGGGAATTCAGGACGGTAGTACTGCCAAAACCGCAAGCCTGTTGGGGGCTCAGGGCAGGCAAACCAAAGGAATACTGTTCATGCTAGAGCAAAATAAACCAACTCGGGAACCGGCCTCACTAGCAATATCAGCAAGCAGCGCACACGGTATAAGCTAGAGTACCGTTACGGGAAGGCAATTAATCCTACGCGTAGCTCTACGTAATCACAGTCACTCAATCAGTCAAATGGATGGAATCGGGCAGCAAGCCTGGCCGGGTGGGACCGGCGTTTCTCTGGACTTCGCATTGCCTTCTTCTAATTAGTGTGTAGTCTCGAAGAAACGTCGGTCGCACTTGTCCCTTTCGACGCTCCCGTCAGCCGAAAGTCAAACTGGAAATGTCTAAAGTTGTGAACCGGAATCAGATGGTGTACCTTCTTTTGGCGGTGAATAAATGAAGATGACTGAAGATCAGGTGAAGGAGGCAGACGACTTTCGATAAGCGGCTTAACCGTATATACGCATGCGTCTATGAAGCTTGGCGTTTATGAAAGCGTCTACGTATGATTGAACGTACTGTTATGTAGCAATATGCTCATAAAGAGCCAACTGGGAAATGCTTATTTAATTTTTTTTTTTCACTTAGTTTTAAAAGAGCGTGCCAGCCGGAGAAAGCCCCAGAGAATTTTTTGGCTTGAAGGCTGCCCGAGTAATCGGTAGGTATTTAATGAGAATAGAGGAAAGATGTTAGCAAACGCACTTGGTCACCGACTTCAAATAGCGGACAGCTCAATACAAGAAATTAAAGTACGATCCTTTGTCGTTTATTGTATAATTTTTATTTTCTCTTTTGCCCCTAAAAAGTTAATTCTCTTCATTAGTAAAGCTTACATGTCATTCATGTTATTACTTAGGGTTCTTCGTCGTGAAACAAATTTGTTGCAAAAAATTTATTCCGTTTGTAGTGACAAAATGGGTTTTGACTAAGTATACTCACTTTTTTTACTACCAATGGATCCGTTTCATGTTTCCCTGTACTAATCAGTCTGCCTCTAAATAGCCCTTAGAAGTTACACTGCGAGGCAGCATAAAACATACCGTCCGAATAGTAGCAGAACTACCGGGAACAGAAGACGAAGTTCAAGTACTGGCGACGTGATTCTGTCCAAGTTGTTTATAGCGTAGCCAGCTGCTGATGAATCAGTTAAGACTAGTTTCATATATATATATATATATATGGCGTATTAATGAAGAGCTCTGGACGAGTCCATTAGTTTCATCCGTGAGAAGATGAACTATAAGCGAATTGCGATGATATGTCAGCTTCGTAGTTATGGCCACGTCCAGAGAGGTAGACTAGGCATGATGCACTGAGAACTCCAATGAATATTTTACAGTCCCACTGCACTCGAAGTATTAAACTAGCAGATATCCTTCTCTTTGCCATCCGTGTTTTATCCCTGGTCACACCGAGCCGCCAACTCTCAGCTAAGCCCCCCACCGCCTTTCACCAGTAGCAACCGCAGATCTTCATCGCTTCATCTTGGCCTCTTGCCACAGCCATTCGCGATCACCCTCGTCTCATAGGAGTGCTTTCCACTCTGGAGATTGATGCCCGGTATGCGTCGGCGCTCCTTTCTTCTCATTTCTCTATTACCCATCCCACCTCTTGCTTTCTCATTCCCTCCTCATGCGTTCTCGATGTTCTCCTCTAGTTTCCTCAAACATAAGGTCTATATTTTACCCTACCATTTGTCCGTTGCTGGCCCTTTATTCAACGGCCGTCTGGGTGTTTCGTCGGAAGCCCTCAACTGCGCTTCTATTTCTATCAGAAACAAACAACAGCGACCCGAAACGGCCGAAAAATTACGTACAACAGAAGTCCTACTAGCAACAACCACACGCAAAGGGGGCAATGAGCGAACTGGCCGTACTTCCCGTCAACGACGGCATCTGCTCCCGTCTCCTTTGGGTTCATCCCAACTGCCCGACCGCTTCTCACCCGGTTCTATTCGGCCGCACGACGGCTGCCGGAAATCATCCCGGAAGTGTAAATCTCTTCGAATCATCTCTGCTTCTGCTGCTACGTGATGACAACGGTCGGCCCCAGCGGTTTCATCTCCCGTATCCTAACTCTCAAGTCAGCTTTGTCGCCCGGCAACCTCAGCACCAGCCGCGCGGTGTTTCGTTTTTAG
>MNPL01009476.1:0-11627 GCA_002081605.1 Tropilaelaps mercedesae | reverse complement strand
ACACACACACACACACACACACACACACACACACACACACACGTGCATACATCCTTCGTTTTTTACCCGCCTTTGGTGGAGTCTAGCAGTACACGCATTAACGGGAACGATGTGGACGATATTTTGTCGTCAGCAGCATATTTTCTCCGGCGTCCAGACGCGCTCTTTGGCTGTTCGAGAGTGAAAATTCAAACCAGACCCCATACAATGGACGCGAGTGAGAGAGCGACGACGCACAAGGAGTGACAGCAGCTGCACTGGCTCGCACAGGTCCTCCTGTGGAGCCTATGAAGAATCGACGTGGCCTGCGTTATGGCAATGGTGTGCATTCTCTCATTTCGATGCCACTACATCCAAATATACACACGAACACACACGCACAAACAAACACACGCATGCAAACAACATGTACATACATCCATCCTAACAGCGTTTCGCCGCTGCGGCTGACTAGCGTTTGGTCGCAGCCATCGAGTCGCGCAAGTAACCAACCAGTTCCACCCACCACCAGTCAAGTGCTGGCCTTGTTCGGATCTGGCCTTGTTCGGATCTGGCCTGAGCTACGATGTTGATCTATGATGGCCTGTCCGTCCGTCGTTTGTTTACATGTAGCCAAAATGCGATGCGTAGGGCTCGCGGGACAGGCTGGCAAGCCGAAGTGGATCAGGTATGAGAAGAAGGCAAAGGCGGATAGTCCCAACTGCAGCTCTCGGCGAAGAGAAGTCTCGGGAAGAAACGGCGAAGATAAATGCGAGAGCTAGAACAGAGAAAAGCGGGAAGTTTGAGTAAGACCGGAGGAGAAAGAGATCTAAAGCGTGGGGACAAAAGGGAAGGAAATTGGAGAGTTGCGAGCGAGTAGCATTACTACACAGCCATACCTCGACATCGTTACATTCCCGTCGTGCTGACAAAAGTAAGACAAGCCGGTTCGGTTGTGGGGACAGCAGAGAAAATGTAGAACATTGAAAGCTAACGAGATGATGTTGCGTCTCGCTTGAACCGCCTCCGTTGCTGCTTTTACTTGGACCACCATCGCTGTTCCCACAGCAGGTACACCTTGGGCATTGATGGTAATACTGCCGCTAGGTAGCAACACCGGATTCTTCTACGAACAGGTTGGCGGGAGACTGAGCATTGAAAGACGTCCTTTGCTATGTCTGCATGCTCGTATCTACACTGCGGCCATGCAGGATGTTGGAATTGTTTGGGGGAATAAACACCACGACGAGGCACCTTTTCTTCGGCTGGTAGCCGCCACTGCCTTTGCAATACGCATCCATATGCATTTATATATCTACACGCATCCATATATATATATATAAAGAGAGAGATGGGGCGATAGCGAGAGATGAACAGCAGGCGGCGCATAGAGCTAAGCAAGACCGCTTTCGTCTGCATAGTCAGAACAGAAGCCGTGTGTCTGCAAAAGAGAGCTATAATCGGAGAATCGAATAGGCTCTGAAAAATAGGAACAAGTCATTGGCTTCCGGTCGCTAATGAAGGTTCAAACGGAGTTGGACGAAATGCGGCTACTCAGTGAAATCTCTCTTGCTCCTCCAATACTTTCTCCGTACTTCACTGCCATTATCCTGCTTACCCATTGTCAGACGTCTCGACCGTCGTAATAGGCCTAACACGACGCAAAAAGTACCCCATGAAGTCAACCTCCCCTCTAAACGGTCGACCCCATTCCTTTCTCCTATACCCCTAGACCTGGCTGTTTTCCGTTTCGACCCGCTTTCAGTCCTTTCACCCTGTTTTTTTTTTTTGTCCCGGATTCTCTCGTCATTTTAGCGGCGTTATATTGTGACGTTTCCTTGTACTCACATTCTCTCCCTCACACCGCTGGCCTGTCTCCTGTTCCCCTTTAATTCCCTACAGTCTTCATTCTTATCTGGCCAGCCGCTTGCCTCACAACTAACGACGAAAGTACATATAAAGCTTCCGTCATGCTTCACATTTCAATTCTTGGCTATAACTTCACGTTGGGCAAGCGTCCCTTTGTAACACGAATCGTGCATACGTGTGTTCAGTTGTTTGTTGATATTGTAGCGTCACATAGATTCTGTTTGCACGACGTAGGTTTGTAATCTGCACCGGACACCCGGTTAATGCCAGCCATTTATGTACATTCCTGTTACATTCTCAAGAGTGCGAGACACAGGTGAAGGCCGGTGGCATATCAAAACCGGACTGGATTGGCAATCCAATAGACAAAATAAAAGTGATCGAGAATAAAAGTGAATTCTGTCGGCGGGCTAGAGCTTTGTCAGAATAAAGCAAAGGCTAGTCGGTTGGAAACATTTTTTTTTTTAACTTTGACTGAGGATAGCTCGGCAAAAGGTCCGACGGCTAAATTATTTTCCTATCTGTACGTGTATTGTTACGTTAGTGTAGTTATTAGAAGTTGCTTACGGTGCACCGCATAATAATGATATGCGTTGCAGATTGAGTTGCGGTCCTCGTCAAAAATATGGTCTCTGACGTTAGCGGGTAGCGGAGAAAAAATTATATGCGCTTAAAATATGTCCTTATAACTTTTTTCAAATTAATAATGCTCATATTTCGAAATGTGTCACGAGAGATGTTGTCGTGATTTATTGTGTTATCCTTATGCCTACGTTGCGCAATGTTGTCATGCAGATTGCCCTTCGCTTTATCCGGAACTTGGGAAGTAAAAGAAGGGTCGCTACATTTACTTAACTTGATTTAATCCAGCTGGCACCGCTTTTCGAAAAGAATGCGGTACCAAACACAAACAGATCTGAAATACTTTATTCGCAGATTTGATTGACGACAAATTTCTGTGTTGTCCGGTTTTTAGTAGAGTATAAAGATACGTTTCAACGTTTAAATTTCACCCTTACATTACATATTTCTCGGTTGCCCGTAAACGCACAATAAATTGTAATTATCGAGCGTTCGAGGATGAGGTACCACTTCTAATCACGCGCTACCATACGCTGGATATCTCGTTTATAACCCAGTGTGGTTCCACGATTATTTCCTAATTGCCCTTCTCCCACCATCCTAGGGCTACCTCGGTGATGGAGCACCGCTTGAAATTTCCCTTCTGCTTTCAAAGTCCGTCGATTGCTGGGCTCCCAACTTACAAGCTCTTTTCCCCATTCCTACAGAGGACTAGTTTCCTAAGCATTAGCCACCAATCCATCCAGCGTCCCGATCAAAGTTTGCTTGACCAACTGCGGGCGATCTGCCCGCCGCAAGCGGATTGATTTTGGTTAGCGTGCAGCAACTACCATAGAGCGTCCTCTGTACCGCTCGTTTACCCTATATCATCTATTTCGTATCTCATCATCTCGACGCGCTTTGCTGGGGAATCCCTCTCTCAGGGTAAAAATGGCCGGGTTTTCGCCTGTCTACGTTTTACTATCAGAGGGACGCTTGTCCAAAGTACTGGTACGAGCAGTATGAGAAAATGGGGATTCTTCTTTTCGTGTGGCTTATCCGATGGGAGTAGCACGTGCCCTGATACTAATACCAGTCCTCTGTAAAACCCTTCATGACGCCAATATAGAATTAGCCAATTTAGGGCTCTCCAAATATACGTGTTCGGCACTTGTCTAATGCAAGTAAAGCATTTATTATAAGTGAACAGGTTGACGGTTTCTGGTTCCATTTGGCTCTAGCATTTGTTAAGGCGCAAAACATTTCTCAAGGAATAGCGGGGTATCGGATGTCAGAGCTAGGCTAGGATTTCCTAAATGCCTAAACTCAATATGAGAAAAGCTTTTACACGCATTTTCCGCTTCGACGTCGCAGGACGCGTCTCAGGGTGCTGCGTTTAACCTGTATAAGATATTCAAATCGATTCCTGCTTTAGCAAGCATGCCTTTTATGCGGCAACCGATGATATTTAAAGAGGCTGATTTACATACATTTTTGTGTTTATGAATGTGAATAGATGGCACGCATTTTCGGGTTTCATTGTCTCGCCATGCTTGAGGCTGAAAACAGCGGTTTCACTTTGTGGCAATAAAAAGCAGAGAGTCCTCATGTAATTGGGTCCCATGGAACTTTACTTTTATTATATAAGATAATTACATTGGCTTAAACCCAGTACAGAGGCAATTTACTCAGTCGTTGGATTATAGTATGTATTTAGTTCTTCGCAAACTAGCCAGAACAACAGGTTGTCACTAATGAGGACTATGCTTTAGTGACAAAAAGACAGGCGTATGTACTTCATACATTACATTCGACCAGTAAACTAACGAACAAGCCTAATGAACAAGAATTAGTTCATGGTCTGAGCTTATTGCTGTTTATGGTATCCTAGGGGCAACAGAATTAGTATATAACGGCGGTAGTATATGCAAAAACTCTATGACGATGATATTGTATGGCTTTCATTTCGCTTGAGTGGGGCGTAGTTTTTTGTACCATTGTTTACTGTCTTTTATTCTGACCCATCTTTGCACTACCCAAGAAGCTATTGGGAATCAATAAGGCAATTGCTTTCTTGCAACGGTGACGGGCCCTATGCTCCGAGACTCTAATGCACATATTTATATGCTGGAAATGTTGATTGCTGCAGCCGATAGCCAGACGTGACCCATGTAACCATAATGCACTAAAGTTAATTACCGATTTTAATTGCGCTGGATTTACCTCTTGATGCGTGCAAGAGATGCGCCCAAGATATTTATTGGTATTCAATGGAACCTATAGCTCGTCATTTAGCGAAACGAACTCGATTGGCAGCAGAGTACAGGTAGAAACCCTAAGTAACTGTTTCCGATCTAGAAGGCCAATTTATAACTGCGTAATTATCAAATAGAAAATTTTAGGGCATAAACTATGCCGCTTCCTGATGTAAGTGTAGCTAACAATGCGATTCATAGAAGCTAGCACCATTCACCAAAAAATCCCAGCGTAAAGAATACCATACAAAAACGTATAACAGCTACTCAAAGTCGCTTAGGATCTACCATTGTTGTCCCTCCTTCAGCGAATCTTTTATTCAATCTATTTCCCTAACTCGATGAAAGGGTCTGTCTCAGATCATTAATTTTTTACGCGGCAAGAAAGCAGCCGTATTTATCCAAAGTTACAGTTCGACTGAACCAGCGTTTACAGCTCTACCCTTGAAAATAGGCGGTCTCTGAACACGGCAGCATTAGCGAGCAAGTCCAATTTGTCTAATTACGAGCGGAAATTACCGTGCTCACCGTATCATAAGGTATACTAAACGTGTATGACTGCTAAAAGTAACTCCAACTAAACTATTACGTATTAAAGGCATATTTGCGATTTCCTCGTCATTGCAAGAAACCCTGGCGAGGAAATCAGCGGAGCAGTGTTCCGGCACAGCAGGAGACTCATCGGACAGAACGAGGGTTTCTTTATTGCGGCTTTTCGTCCGTTGTAGCTTCCTTTGAATTGCCTTCCTAGGAAAAAGTGGCGGTTATGTGCCAGTATGGTAAACCCCCTTCCTCACGCTGTCTCTCTCTCGATCTCTTCCGTTTTCTCTGTACGCATACTAGTTTGTAAGGCGCGTCCTTTGCTCCGCTTGTGTATCTGAATGTATTTCTACACCGTCGCTGTTTTCTGCGTTGAAGAGGAGGATACTGAAGGGAAATTGGCGCTGCGGGCTAGCCAATGGGTGGCAAAAAGGTAGAGAAAGCCGTTCAAAGAGCTTCTGTGGTTCGGGGGCTTACCTGGAAAGCGCGCAGGTTACAGGTAAGGCCTTCACTCTCAAGCAATCCCCGACCTCGTCTGTAGCTCTGGCAAGGCAAGCCGACGTAGCACTTGTTGATTCGGTGTGTTTTTCAACTCTCATCGAAAAAGTGTCCGACGAAAGAGACTGTGTTGCTCACGTTCTGTTGACGCTACTATCCACGACGGCGACGGCAGCTGCCAAGCTAACGAGAGAAAATTATGGCTGTTGTTCGTCCGCAGGGGATAAATACGGATAATGGCCGGGCTACCGATAGGATGGGCCAACAATAAGCTTGCCAAAAAAGACAGACAAACTTCGAAGAGGCGCAGCGTTGGTTCCCTTCTGTCTGAAGGTACTTCGAGTAAAGTGATGCAGCTTCTTGGTGATTGTTTTGTTTTTAACGTTCTCGAGTGAGTGCACACCAAGACCATGTCCAGGTAAGTCGCGGCTTTAGTGCTGCCGCCGATCACGTTGATAACACACAAGTAAAGGGTGTAGACAGGTGAAGTGGCAATATTTCGCAGGTGACATGCTCTATCATGTAGTGGCCCCCCCAAACAGTATTCTGGTCGCTCAAGTTTCTTAACTGTTCGAGCCCGAGTCGTCCAGCACCTGGCGACTGAACTACGAACTTACCCAACATGAAGGGCGGCTTTATATTGTAATTGCAAGAAGGCCTACCTTGATGCGTGCCTCCCCGTGGCTTGTGCCACGCTAAACAAACCGGCGGGGTTTGTCTCTCTGTTACCGGACGTCGCCAGATAATTGACCATCTGACTTTTCACGAGAGGGAGAGAGAGAGAGAGAGAATGAGAGAGATGAAAGCTTTACTTTTAATCTACTTTTTACTGGTCCTTTGAGACTGTGGCGGCCAGCACAATCGGGAAGAGCTTGGGAAAATTTAAGGGGGCATGAACAAAGTAGCAGATCTTTCTTGGCCGGTGGCGCCAAATACACTTTACTAGCTAGCGCCTATCCCTTCAGCACGAATGCGGTCAAAAGCGTCCCCTAGTTCAGTCCCAGAGTCCCTCAGCAGCAAACACACCCTTAACACAAACCGTCGCCATCCAAACGCTCCAAACACTCTCCGGTTGTCGTAAGACACGAAAACTCTCGATTGTTGGGGCCTCATGTACGCCGACTGTTTGTTCATTTAACTTGATTTATGTCCCATCAGCCACTGAACTGAGGTCCCTCACGTTCGACAACGTAAAGTCAATATCGATAAAAAAAAGAGCAATTGCTTAAGGTGAACACAACCTTAGACGACCGCTTGCGGGACGGCTGCCAGTTGTTCAGCGCAAAGAGTTCGCCGCAAGAAAACGACTTTCACAGGTCAAATATACTTCATTTACCAGTTTAAATGACTTCGTCGTGTTTACAACGTGTGACAGCATCAAATATTCAGTTCTGAACTCTTCACGGAAAGCACTGTATATGAAATGTTTATGAAGGCTTTATTATTGTTTAGTATCCGAGAGGAATTTTTTCCACAAAGCAACATGCCTGTCGCAATGAATTTCCCGTTGGCGTTTTAATAGAAGACTCACAATGGAGATACATTTTGTACCAGTGAGTAGAGAAACGCCAATATGAATGGCAAAGCTACGGTAGAATGTGCTGAAAGCTACTCTACACGCATAATTATTTGATTATGTGTGTAAAAAAAATTCAGACATTCAAAATCCGACATATTTCAAACTTGTTTTCTCGAAATTGTTACTAAACTAACATTATGATAACATCCCTACATTTCACGAGCACCTCTATTTGGGATTGACTCTAGATAGATTCTGAAAACATTAACGTCTGAGTCACTGCCAAGCTAAGATAGAGTTACGACACTTTGTTACTTGGAACTGCAACTCCATCCAACCAGGGCAAGACCTGGCTTTATTTTCGAAATAAAGCCAGTGAAGAAGCTGCAGTTCTGAAGCTTCAAATGTATTGCGCGTAACAATAAGTTATAGAAAGTCAGGGTGAAGATGCAAAAACATCTAGATAATATGAAACAAAAAAACTGCTAACATATAATTCATATTCCGACGGATGTTTTATTTAGATAAGGCCCGCTTAGTACCTGGAAAGGACACGTAGTATTTCACATTGATTAAAATAATAGACTTATGAATGTATTATATGTCAAGCAATTCCAACGGCCGAGGATAAATTCTATTGAACTGATCCCCTAGAAATTATTTGAGTGCACCCTTACAGAAAATATGCTAAATACCATCAGTAAATGGCACTCAATAACCAGATGCTTGTGGAACTATCCAGACGAATTCATTTCCTATATACGGCAAATGTTTGTATTAGGCTAATGCTTTGCCCTAAGCGACGGCCTGGCTACTTAGCAAGACACAGAATAAGCGTGTCTACGTATTGATTCGCAGATGTAGAGCCAGAACGACGCCGATCGTATCTCCCTCTGACCAGACTTCCGTTTTCCCTCCTTCAGACCGATAGTGGAAGAGCCAACGTATAGACATGGCAGATTAATACATTATAATATTAACCGTTACATACTAATAAAGAAACGCATACTGCGCGTATTTATATTATGCAGTTTGTGAGGTAGTATGCAAAGATAATGAATGCATAACGCATTCTTGTTGAAAATTATGCTTCTGGAGGTACGGGAAGCTCCGCGAAACGGTTAAGCGAAAAAGTGAAAATAACGCACGGGCGGGTTGAAAGTGTACCAGTTACAACTCTTATATTCTTCTTGCATATACCTTAAATTTCCGCCGTTTGCGCCAGCTGTGAATCGTTGGAGGCCAGGCATGACAACGGGTCACTCTATTGGAGCTGCTCATGGCTACTGGAATCGTGGCTGCGCTTGTGCTACACTAAGGAACTCCATTCAGTCCAGTTTATTAGTGATAGTCGGCTCTACGGATCTTTTCTCACAGGAGAAGCGGCTTGGATACGTGTTGTACGTCCAACGATGAAGCTCGAGTCCGAGTAAAACCGGGCCCAAGCAGAGACAGCGGGAGAGACAGAGGAAGAGAGAGCAGTGGAATCTGATGGAGGGAGGTGAGGAGTCGAGGAATGCACTCCGATGAAGGATCACCGTCGTTCCTTGAAGGAATTACCCACCAGCTACCGGTCTACACTTAACATCTGGGCCTCAGGGCGCGACCAACGCATTGACCCTATCCATTCGCCGGCTGGCATTCTTGTGCGACTCGCAAAAAAGGATTGGGGAGCCAGAGGTCTAGGGGAAGATCGGTTAAGGTGTGGATGTGGAGGACTTAAGAACACGGATGGGACAAAAAAGTGAAGAAGGGAATAGAGGACGCAGAAAGTAACTCCGGAATTTGGTCGACGTGGGACTATCACACGGATCTGAGAATCCTCTGCATCTCTGAAATCCCTCTATAACATAATGACGCCGAAGAAAAATCTAAGGCACTGTGTGTTCACTATCGGATACAAGATGCAGATGCTCGCAACCACGAGCGTACGGAGCAACAATCTATGCTAGGTAGATGTCGCGTTCAAAGACGTAAATATTACGAGAATTTTGTGGTTCCATCATTTTCTCACCCGTCATCTACGTATAGGCGGACACTTCATGGGGTTAGCTTAATTCTATTGGAATAGGCTGAGCTGAACATGATCGCTGCAAAGGAACGGAGGAGCACCGGATAGAGAAGCGGGGCCATGCGAGTAACAGTTGAGACCAAAGTTTTTGCCAAGGTCCTAGCCGGCCGTGACCATGATTGCGGTGGCCATACCTTCGAATGATAAAAACCAAAGGCGGTTTGGCAAACGGCCAGCGAAGGCTAGCGAGTCATTTTTGGAACCGCTGTAGATAGATGGAAGAGCAACTACTCTGCAATATCCGCCCTATGGACACGTATCCCGACATCCCTACAGTAGATACATAAACTATAGACCACAGCCAATTAAAGGGCGGCTAGATTAGAGAAAGGGGGCATGGATGATTGAATAATTACTTTGGTGGTCAGAGGCCGGAACCGGGGCAACCTTTTGGTTGAAGGCTCATTCTTGGCCTAAGACAGGATAAGATAAGAATTCTGCTCACTTCTCTGTATACATTTGTTTACGAGTGTACAAACGTATGCTAGACTAACTAGTCTGGTTTAATCAGGTCTTCGCTGCTGCTAAGGAAGAGAATCTTCGCCGGGGACTTCTTCGGAACCAAGTGTTCCTCGGGGAAACGCATCGACCGGAATAGCCAAGTATAAATAGGTAGGGAACATGAGTAACGAGAAAGCGAGTGGCAAACCGTCAGAGTCGCAGTCAACATGGGGGGTCGGGAGGGAATCAAGAGGAACAGAATGAGTAGAAGAATTGACTAGAGAAATAGAAAATAAGAAATTTTCGGCTAACGATCATTGGATGCTGGGAAATAATTGTATTGTAATATTGGGGTTTCGTTTTTTTATAGTAGTTGGTTTCTATTCTAGTAACACAATCGCATGAGGCAAATGACAACTCCTTTGGTTTGTGACACCCAGGGGATAATATTCATGTGTATCACTATGGCCTCATGATGTGTTGCCCAGAAAATCCCGCTTTCAAAAGGAATCGTCAGAGTATCTTATGGGCTAGGCCTATGCACCACATTTAAAAAAGTATGTGAAAGAAAATTCTCATTTCGTGCCATATTCAACCGAATGACAAACTTCATTGCAGCGTTATAGAATCAGTATTTCCCGTATGGGGAAGGTAAAGGTTGTATTGGGGCTCAAGCACCGCAAAGCCTACTCCGATAAAGAAACAAAACCAATTTGGAAATTGTCGAGATAGGCAGAGTAGTGTCGAAAACTTCCACCGGAACCTGAAAGCATCTCAAAGCTATCTACCTACCCATTGCGGCAAAGGTCGAGAAAAACGATAGTTGCGCTACGATAGTTTCGATGGCTGATGGAGCATTTGGTGAGCTACACCCCAGAAATCGACGAGAGGTTGGAAGCGCTGTCGTCTAGCGTCCGAGAGCGAACGCGGGAAGCTGAGAAAGTACTCCGGTGCCGCTCCACCAGGGACTCACCGTAAGTATCGTACGGAATTTAGTGCGAGGGTAAATCAAGCTCCAAACGCGCTGGCCGTCGGCGGTCGACACCCCCGGGGAGCGTCGACGACTCTGAGAGCTGGCACCAAGTGACTTGGTAGTAGAATGAGCGGCATGCCAAGGTAAGCGTGCCTGCGAAACAGAACTGAAGGGGAGGCAGTGATATCTTTGCTGGAAGCAAGGCACTCTCTCTGAATTCTGTGCTGCACCTCGCTGTGTGCTCCGGTGCAGCTGCGTGCTTCTCTATCGCGTATCGCAGAACGAAGCGAGCAAACGAAGGCCTCAAATCGTTTAAGCGGTAAAAAGAGACTGCCAGAGTGGGAGCTGGGGAACCCTCGGTGGGGGCCCTTTATTCACCTCTCTTCCTTTCGACGTCGCCACTTTGCCTCTCTACGTTTTAGCCTAAATGAAAGGGGCTTGCTGCAAACGACTTAGACTTGAAGAAAAAGACGAAAAGTAAGAGAAGCGCACGGAAACGGAAGAGCAAAGAAGCCTCCTCATTCGCTCGTTTGACGATCCTCAATCTTCCAAACAGTCACCGGCCGACTGCTGGGAACGCGACGGCGCTAGCCGATAATGGTGTCATGCTCCCTGATGGCCGTCGTCCCAGTGTCATGATGGCCGGCACAGGGATCATCAAGCTTTATTCAATTTCTATTGGCTTCATTGCCTTAAAAAGGAATTGCGTTATCCTTAGACACCGGCTTTGAAGACACCACCTGTAAGGGTTGGACCTGGTTCCTTCGTGGATAGTTTCAACAGCTACTGTTAAGCAATCGCCGCTGCCATCGTCAGTTAGTTGCTAGCTGCCATGATCAAAGCAGTACTCGCCCCGTTGAACCTGGCCTACAACGCGCCCTTTTAATCACTCTTCATATATATATATATATATATATATAT
>MNPL01009475.1:60627-78888 GCA_002081605.1 Tropilaelaps mercedesae | reverse complement strand
TATATATATATATATATATATATATATATAGATATAAATGGCCGCGTATATCCTAAGTGTTCTGTCTTTAAGTCAGGTGCTCACCTTAATGGATATGTATAGTATTTACGGCTTTACTAGCCATAGCGGTATAGGCGTAAAACGAAAACTATTTCAGCATTATGACTAGACTACATTTTATTTATTGCACTATTAACTAAACCGTAGGCTTGTTTAAGTGAAAACACTCGTCAATAACTCAACGGCCTATTTGTCGCCTAAAGGGTGGATATTGCGTGCTTCATATCATGCTTCTCTCTTGTGAATGGCGTCAAGCCACCGTGCGTGTATGCGTAATTTCAGCAAACGTATGCAATGCTGCCATAAATTGGGCATACATTAGGATATGTGCGTAACTTTTTTTACATCCTAGTTCTTTGCCGTGGCAATACTTTGTCAGCATCGATACTTCCATAGAGGCGTTTGTCTGTAGCACTGTACGAGCCTGCTCGAGCGTTAACTCAGAGGTCCAATGCAGGGTGTCGGCCCCTAAAATTAATTCTGGTTGATGTTGACTCCCCTGCATTGCTACTCTAACAACACAGTGTCGCTTACCTAAGTGGCATGAACTATTTCGGTCGTCTTCGGTCTGACACTTCTCGTTAGTACTAGGCATGACAATGTAATCGCGAAAAGAGGGATGGTTTGCTCGTTCAATAATTTCTTATGTGTCTGCTCATCGACAGGTAATGAACGCGGAGTGTGATTTACCTATATAAACTTAGTTCATTGGTTGTTGCAAGTCAGAATCCGCACAGAATCATGCGTCCACATCTAATTTTTGTAGCAGACTTTTTGTCGGTTCTCAATCGTTAGGTAGGGTCACAGGTTGTTGTCCAAGAGTGGTTTACCAGCGGCGACAAAGTTGAATAATTACACTGAATTCACAGAATCATTAATCAGTCAATGTTGAATTAAATAATTTTAATAACCAGAACATTCAGGAATACCCTTACTGCAGTAATAGTATGCACGGCTTAATGGGTTTGACTATTATGTATGAATGCTGTCAGGAAGGTGTCCATGTTATTCAAATACTACCATGAGCCATTATAACAGTTCCATAAACAGCACCGTATAGATTGAACGTTCAATTTGTCAGTACTTTTTATGCTGTATTTTCTATTTCTATATGAACAAACGTATTAAAGGGCTTTGGAGCTCACTAAAGAGCTCATCTGAAGCCTCGACAGTCTTCTAATTTCACGAAGAAATATAGTTTTTTGCAAGGGTACTTTTTCTTAAGTATATCACTAGTTCAACCTGAGGTTTTTTGTCATCGTTGGCTCTAGCACGACATTAGGTATTTACCGAAATAATAAGACGTTTTTTTATTCATTGAGAACCTACTACAGCCGAGACTGCCTTTTGCAGACTATCGGCCGGCGTGAAATGGCTAAGAATCAGAGCTAAGAGCTCCATAAATCGCCGAATAAGTATTTATTTGATCGCATCTATTTTACACACATCCCAATACATCGGCGTCGTTTCCATACAAGGCGCACACTCTATTCGAGTTCCGCAGATTCGAACGTTGACAACTGCATTCAATGAGGCCTGCTAGTCGCGCACACATAAGCGTACTGAAGCACCGAAGCGAGCCATTCTGCTTAGCTAATTAATTGATTTTCGAAACATGAATGACAATTCTTCGAAGTAATCAAACCATCCTCTCTATTCGTACTGTCGAATACGGGGTCGAACCTACAATAAGCGTAACTCTCACAACGGGCGCGTTGATTCGTCAGTTGCTGATCATTGCACAGCCGATTCGCCCGACTGCCTTTGAACGAGTGCAGAGGGAAAGTTACGAAGGGATCTGAACGAAGAGAGCTTGCGGTGATGGCGGTTCTGGTGTATACGGGTTAGTCGGCGGTATCTCAAGGTTTGCCATCCGCGTGCTGATGGTCTTTCCCGGAAACCGAATCATCAGACGAGACCGGCAACCCATGGCTGACTCCTGGCCTGAAAGCGTCACTTTTACGAATAGGACAACGTTGCCAATTTCCGTTCGCAGAAAAAGTTGACAGAGCCGACTTAGTGAGTTTGTCGCCTTCCTGAGTGCGTTTTGCATTACTCGGCGTCTTAGAGATGCAGTTGCAGGGCTGCTCGTTATGGTGCAGCTGCTGAAGTAGCGTTTTATCTCGATGATGTGTCGATGGGAAACCAATTGACGCGAAAGGATACGTTTGTGGGACTGTCAGCAGAGGGGTGATGAAACGGTATAACTGCCTGACGCGCAGGAACGCAGAATAGTTTCTTTGCCTTTTGTCGTTGCTTTTTCCCCGTTCACTTCGTGGGAAATATGGAAAGCATCTTGTTGTGTGTGCTTGCCTAAAGCCCTCGAATACCCCCACATTGATCTCGTAAATCAACTTTTAGTAACTAGTAGTTCTAAAGGTGGTCACCATTAGCCGGTTTATTATATTACATACAAGATGCTAAACCTTGTATGACTCAAATCTGTATAATTGATTGTTAAGTTGAAAGAACAGACAGAGTTCATCAAAACACGTGCATCGACGAACCCTAGAGGAATTCATGCTCTTACGGGCAAATTAATGATTAATGATTTCCAGTATCAAGATTTGAGAAGCGAACAAAATGTGACTGCAAAACGGGTCCGACGGGCAACGAAATTTGACAGTTCTGAAACAACACGGCCGATTTTGATATTTACACACCATTTGTCCACTACTTAGCTTTTTTAAGTGAGGCTTTCTTTACATAAATGTATTTAATGATGCATCAGCATATTGTGCCCCCATTTGAAACAACCAATCATTCCTTTCTGGCGTGCATTTTTAGTTGAATTCGTAATTCATCCAATGTTTGCCCTTCATCTGCACATTAGCTACAACTAGAACAAATAAACAATTCACATGATTGTTGAATATGCTCTTTGAAATAAAGAGTTCGACGAAGTATCGTACAATCCCGTTTGCGAATTGCCACAAGCGAACGCTCCAACGAAAAAAAGGTGTAGTACGCTAGAAACTAGAACCTGCGTATATGTCTCAAGCGCTTTGACATTTCAGGGGGAATGCTAGCAACGTATGCAGTTTGAAGTTATCTTTTCAGGGCAGTCGTTTCGTATTTAATTGACAAACCTAAAAATGAAAAATTTTAAGTCAAAAAGAAGGGTTTGTCGGCCACACCAGAGTAAGAGCACTGCAAGTTGGTTTTTGTATTGCGTCATGATATTTTGTAGCTTATACTGGCGCGGTACTTACACGCCTACCTTAATGTAGAAAGCTAACGTTGAAAATTAACATTAGCAGGGTGTGGAAACCTTCATCTTATTTGGCAATGACGGTTTTCGGCCTGTGGCGTTAACCTTAAGGCGTCGACAGAATTAGCTGATCAAACACACGGCGAATCCCAGTGAGAAATGACGCACTCAGCTCCCCCGGAACTCCTAAACCTCCTAATCATCGTTGAGTCGTACGACGTAAAAGTATAAAATTAGGCTACTAAAAAACTTCCTCATACTTAGTCGTACATCTTTACAGTTTTGTAGTGTTTTACATTATGGCAACCTGCGCAATTATCTCCACGGAATCCTCTTCACACAACGGCGCTGAACATACGACCTGAGGGCAACATACGGCAAAAGTATCATAAAGGGGATTGCGACTTGCTGATTCAACGGAATAAGGCTACGCAAGAAATGGCATATATACCTTTTATGCCATGTGAAGGCTTGGAATTTCTTTGTGCTACCAAGTTGAGTGATTGAATTTAGTTGAATGAATGTATTACAAAGGTTGTACTGCAGAAAATGCTGTAATGTTACAACGTGCTTTTACAGAATGAAAAAATTATGTGCTTGTAACATTTTGTGACTTCAACGAACGTAACTGTATTCGTCTCTTAGTGCCTTGGCAACTCCTCGAATTAGAACGGAGAAGGTCTGAGCATGGCTCGAAGTGACAAGTCGAGTACAGAGAGCAGGATTCAACGGGACAAAGAACGCCAGACTGGCTGAATTCCTCCATGGGCGTATGGACATTTTAAAACGCGAGCCTAGGAAGAAATTTCTGTACAGAGATGACGAGAGGTTTGTGTTAAGCGAGAAATTATATTAAGGCCCTCGACATGGTCCCAACTCATTTGATGGCAACTGAATCGATGAGTTATCGCATGTCGTCCTGTCACACGGCAGTTAACCGGGCGTTCTTTGACGTACATGCATCCAGGCCTTTCTCCTAGTATCCGCAAGTGGAGTTGGGTAATTAGCGTGTTGGTCTGGTTAGAACGCGAGGAGTGCGAGTTCAATGACGGCGACCAATAACCCGGCGTAGTTTGGCGGCCGTTATGGGCCCACTTGCTAAGGGACAAAGCGAAAAAAATGGGAAAAATCCGAGAGTGATTGGTCGGAGTGAAGGAAAGGACACACAGGACCAATACAGAAACGGAGCCCAGCGTAAATCCTGTCTTCGATGTGTTTTCAAGCAGCTCTGATGACGCACTCCTGGTGAATCAGTTCTCTTCCGCAAGTGAAAAGCCTTGACACCGCCGCATAGCTTTTCCTCGAGGGGCTCCTTCCGATTCCGGCTAGGTGGCAGCCAAGACGAAGCTCTGGAGCCCTGATTCAAATAACCATTATTTTTACGCCTCCGCACCAGCTGATTACATCTTAATTATACACCTATGGTGCTGGGATATATGAGCGGGCCGGCAACCCGCCTATGAGACGAATACCAGTAGTAACGTACCCGTGTGAATAGAACCCCTCAGCACCATTCGCAGATAGAAATTAATTTTCTTTGTCCTTCGCGGCAGAACCTCAACAACGAATTGATATGCCTTTCGAGATAGGCTTTTAAACTTACCTTTATGAATAAAAATGAATCATGTTGCCCAAAACAACGCACATTTTTTAACAAATAGGACGTGTTGCTTCCACCTACGTTAAATGGTTGGTGTTATCACCTGGAGTTCCACTAGTGATATGTTTACTGTGGTGCTGGCAGACAAATTTAGAACTCCCGCAGGGCCACATCACATCGCTCGCAGCATGAAGCAATGCATTAAAATGAAATGGAAAATATGTGAAAATAAAGTAGATTCGTTGTTTAAATTTCTATTCAACCACGTCCAGCTAAGCATCCATATTTATTCACGATAAGTTGAAATGTTTATTCATTGCGCTTTTAAACTGTAACGTATATACTGTCTTTCACTGTTCGATACAGTCCCTTAAAATGCTTCCCTCTTACCTTTATTTTCTCGTAAGACGAAAAATATATAATTCTAGGCCATTTTCAGGCTCAAAACGTCATTTTAAGGTAACAACACATCTTCCGTAGTAGGTTCAAGCGAGTGAGCAATGCAGTGGATCACTAAGAGGATCAAACGTCAGATTGCAGTTGGGCAACAGTCGTTCTTTTAAACGGCACAAAGGCGTTGGACCCTTTGGTCCACCAGACCTGCATCGTTATTCCTGCTACGATGGATTCTTGGGTGAAGCTTTGCACCATCTGGGCCTCCTCACGAACATCTGTCTTGCATCTGTCGCAGTGCATCGCCTGGTTGTGTATTTCTGAACCAACTATTTGCTCTATATATATACTGATTGAGTCAAATACTCAATTCTATAGAAGCGTCTGTTCACCACCAAATATCCCACTACGCTTCCTCGAGAGATCCAATGTCTATAATGAAAAAAAATGACAATCAAGCCTTGAAACGCTGTCTTCATAGGCGTACAAAGATGGTAGCTTTTTCCAGGTTTTCTATTTGATTACCGATCTTCCAAAATAATCATATCTACCGAACTAATCTTCTCTCATGGTTATATGCTAACGGTAAGGAGAAAAAACAATTGTCTAAGCGAGACAATACGAGAGCAAATACCTTTTTTAATATCTGGTATTTCCTAGAAACATGTGATAGCCTGCTGAAACCCCAACAGTTGCAAGGCCACTGCCGAACCAGTGGCCAGAGCCAACAACTTGCGCTTGCTTCAACGACATGCTTTCTGTTGTTCGCACTTGTTTTCGCTGTGTTCTCTAGCACGTCGTTAGTTGACGTCGCTTATTGCAAACATACAAAGACTGCTACAAATGCATCTCAAGGCACTCAATGCAGGCAATTTCACTGGCACTGTCCCGAAGCACAAGCAGTTATGTTTTCCACAAACATATTTCCAGGGCTCCGTCTGTTTACTGCACTTCAGCTTCTTGACGCAACGCATGCTTAACTCTGTCGGACCATTGCTGGTGACCTTGGTTCGAGGGTGATAAATTTTATCGAGCTCAAGAATACTGCCGCGCTAAGCTCGTCGCCGGGAATTTGCGCTTTGTTTGTTCCCGTAGATCTGCGGGCCTACTCTCTCGTCACGTCCCTAGGAGTCGTTGATCCGTGTAGCCGGTCCTTTACACTTCCTCTAGAGACGTTCAATCATCTATAGAGTCTCATATCTCCAATTGCGCCTGGTCATCGTCTCCTGATTCTCCTCTACTTTCGGGTCATGGTTATGACAGACTGATTAGGACAAAGAACTTGTACCAGGGTCACTAAGTGTTCCTGTTTATGGCCCCGGTATGTTCTAAGGGTTTGCGATTGCCAGTTCGTTATCGTAATCGAATATTGTAGGAACGAAAACGGAGAGCCAAACCGTAAGTCAACGTTTAGCAGTGCGCTTAAGCTATAGCTGGCGGCATTGGTACAGGCCGTGGAACAGGGAACTAAACGGGCCATCAAGGTTCCTCCTTTTCCGATTTCGCCACAGTGAAATTGCTACAAAAAATGATCGTATAATGCAATACGATGATATCAGTTTAATTTTTTTTATATCGAGGCTCTCCTCGTGCAGAGGTATATATGTTAGTGTTCTATGATATATTTGTATGTTCTCTCTGAGTGCGTTTACAAGCATGGCTCCCGCCTTAGCAAAAATCATGCTAAATCCAGTTTCTCCAGTGGTGGGTCTTTGCGACGTGAGATTCAGTGTGCCACCGCTCTGAGCGCGTCTCCCACACTATTCAGAAAATATCCAACCGGAAAGCCAGTTGCTCACGATGAATTCCTCCATTACTAAAACAGACAAAAAATCTTCAATTCAACCGTTCTTGTCAATCTCACGTTCCGTTTGCATTGGTTTCAGGTAGTCGGCGCCTTCGAATATGTACCTAACAAGCCTCAAGCAAAACATCGTGAATATCTCAGCGCAAGGGCGACGTTTCACGAGGTAACGTCACTCGTTTTGCCGCACCAATACTAAACCCTTGGATAACTTGCAAAAGTGGTAGAGGATCAGCGTTATGGATGATTCGTATTAGATACTAGATAACAGATCGTATTTGGGAAACTCAGGGCAAATACTGTTTTTTCCATAGAAACATATGTATTATGGTCGATAAAAAATTCCTGATCGCTCAAAAAGATGAACCGAACGCCTTCGTTCTTTTTAGAAGAACGACGTTGCTCAACTGCAATCCTACGTTTAGTCCTCTAAGTGATCCATTGCAATGCTCATTCGCTTGGAAGTGTTGACACCGGCGACGGGCCTGGGAGACCCGTCTTACCCGACCACTAAACTTACTCAGGACCTTTCTTGTATCACACCTCAGAATAGAAACGACGATTTATTCGTGTATTATGGATCACTATCAATTTTGACGAATTTCCAAGTAAGAGGACTAAGCGTATTATTCAATGCGAACTAAAAGTGCCCTTGGTAACAAAATTACCGAAAATTAACTGAAAAATGTGCTCTAAACATCGCTTTTGATGGGCTCGTATGGGAATACCACGATGACCTATGGGAATTACTGCTCAAAAAGCGGCACTATAAAGGAACCAGCGGCATTTGAATCATAAATGGTGCAACTGGAAACAGTACGTTGTCACAATTTTCACCACGAGCCAATGCACCACTGACAGAAAAAATAGTAAAAAGAAGGTTATCATATCAAGTTAATCATAGCTTATTGCTCCAGTCTCAGTAAGGCAACGGACTCTTCTGAGAGGGTGCTTCGAGTAAACATGTGCAGGGCAGCAACTCCTTCGCATCGGCGATTACTGTCGTTTCTATTACAGCTTTCACACGGAAAGCACTGGGCGGAAGCAATGTGTTCATACAGGTAGACAAAGCCACTTTTGGACGAGTTGGTTACAAGCGCGAGATTTTCCGGAAGGAACTCACATAACGTGCTGAGGATTAGTTTTAGGTAAGACCTATATATTTTTTTGGGTTGACCATCAGCCAACATTTAACGTCCACGGTAGCACTTTTTGCATTACGTCGTAAGATGGACCCCGTAAAGGTAAATCTGCAACGGCGGGGATCGAACCCGTGCACCTACGTCTCCTCCGGTGGCAAAGCGCACACGAATGCACCAAGCTCGACTAAATATTTTTAGGATTAAATATTTTAGGTAAGGCCTGAGGACACTAAACAGTACTTGAACAGTACCTACTGCCAACGAAGAACAATTTATGAACTGCAAAGTTTAGCCATAACCTTTGTACTATGTTAAGCAATCCGGAAATACAATAGATTCGATCATTTAATCTGGTTTGGCAGGTAAGTGTAAAAGGTTCTGAGGATTTGTGCAAGAATAGATGCGTTGTGCTTGAACTCTTTGACATAAGGAACGCAAAAACACCCTATTTTGGTAATTCACGCCTTTGATAAAATTATATACACACACATCCAATTGCGTCCAATACATATGTTAAAAAAATGCCCCATACATTTCTACGCCACAGTAAAAGAGTGCATGGCATGATACCTTTTAAGCACTAGTTTATGAATAGTGTAATAAGGTCTAGCAAAAACCTTAGCTAGATTCCTCTAGCTGCCCGAGAAATATAAAATTAGTCTTAAAAACAGTTCTAGCTGAAGCCCGTACCTATTGACTTATTTAACACCTTTGTATCTTTTTATAGCACGTCATGCTACTTTTTCTATTTAGTGGTGTTGCTAGATTTTTATGGTATCGGAGTTGTGATGCTTTTGTGGCACAATACGATGCGCTTGTGATACTTATATAAGATACGCATGCAATCCACTTATATCTTATCCAAATGTTTGAACCTCACGTTTCACCAAATGAGAGAATGAACGAAATTTTAGATGCATTTGAAGGCTACGAAATCCATTAAATAACGTGTCGCAAGGAGCATCAAGCACTGCGCTCGTAGGTAACCATGAGCGCCAAATAAAGAACGATTTTCTGTTCACTTTATGCGGCGAATAGCTGAGTCACTATCCTTCAACTGATGTCGTAAAGTTATTTTGTTTTGCAATTCCAGGCTGTGTTATGTACTACTGAAGATCCTATTTGTCTTGCCCGCAAAAGACGGGTATCTTAAGTATACAGATGCTATAGAAGAGGAGTAAACACCGTTATGCTCAATTCTTGGCTCTACAATACAGATGGCGTGCTCAGTCGCACTACTAAAGATCTTGCCACACAGCTTTGGTACGAGTAAAATTTGGGTCACCGCATTTGACCCATTTTCATGGAAAATGGCTTTGTCTCCAACCGGACGTAACAGATTGACTGGACTATCTGCAAAGAATGACCTTTTAATCGAATAGAATGCCTAGAAGAAGCAGATGTCCAAGGATATACCTCGTTAATTCGTCCAAGGCAGCATACCCTGCACTATCCTTACAGCAATATCAAGAGCAATAGAAGAAATCGAAGGAAATCAATTGCCTTTACTCTCTTGCTTTCTGTTAGGCGCTTTTACTCTTTCGTTCTCACCGTCTCTTTCCTCCCTTCTGCGCAACAGAATCGTCATACATATGCGGTCCGAGGGACTAAATATCTGCATTATCTTCTGCTCAGAACAGGAGTAACGCCTGGACCATAGAGCTTGTTCGGTACCCTGAAATGCCTCTGATTCTCGCAAGAAGGATCACCTTTGGCTCCTATTCACCAGGAACGGGCAGACAGTGGTCGGCTCTTCGGCCCAATGACGACGCTTAATGCTTCCGGCGGGGGAAAAAACGCCTAAGCTGCAAGGTAGCCCTGGGATGGCTTGGCTACGGCTCTGCTCCCCCGTCGCTGTTCCTGCGCCAATAGAAAGTAAGGTCAGGACAAGATACTGGGCGTCGCGCACTCAGAGGTACAATACGGCAATGAGAATCAAGACGGTATCGCCAATGCTTCGTCGACTATGGATTAGGTTAGTCGGCGTCCCTCTTTGTACTGTCTGAGGAAAGAACAGGCTGAAATCTAAACACGGATGAAGGCATCGATAGAATACCGAGAGAAGCCGATTCCGTGAAACTATACGGAATGAAAAGACCGTCAAAGATGATAGGTTGATACACTATTGCCATAGATGGTCGAACTATCATAGGTAGAGGCACTCGTAAAAGCTGAATAGCTTCCTTTTGTTTTACCAAATTTTGTTCCACTCATTTTATCGGCTGCTGTACTTTGTTGATAATCTTTGAGACAGGACCTTTTGAATCTAGTCTTATGTTTAATGTTTGCATATTTGATAAATTCGTTAAATGTCAAGTTTTTAAAATGTAAGTTCGACAAAATCGACAAAATTTCAAAAATTGTTTAGAACGAAAAATTATACACAAAGTTAGATTTTCTACTTGGAAATAGCGCTGACAGGTAGAAAATAATTTAGAAATAAACGCTAACTTAATAAGAATTGCGCTGAAAATTGACATTTTGTCGTTTTCCGTGAAGATATAGGCAGTCAACCATTCGATGAATATACTTTATACTCTTCAGCAGCAATTTTCATGTTCAGAAAAGACAAGAGGTAGGCATTAAATGAAGACGTGCACGTATGCCAAATACTGTAGAGGATATAAAATATTCGACACAAAGGTATGTTTTTGATCAGCACGTAGATCGGCACTGTACTTCCAAAGCGTCAATGCAATAAAACGCCTCAACTGGTAAAGCGGTCTCCTTAGTTGAGGCGCGACTATAATTCACGAGCTTTACATTGCTTTCAAGATTTTGAAGGTTATTTCTGCTGTAAAAAAATTGGACATATCCTGTATAGTTGGCAGATCTTTGATTTTTTTCGACTTATCGTTACCGAAACTATTATTGGCCTTCGCGCTAAGTGAGTTGCTCTAACGCAAGTCTAACTATGGCTGCCAACATAGTTTAGTCACTACGCTGAAGCCGTTCGAGCTGGTCTAGTATCGATCTCGTCTTTTAATATGATTTAATAATATTTATTATCCATTTTTGTCACATGTTGCGTGGCCTCGCCCATATCGAGTCAAATTAGGTTAACCTACTACGCCAGGTCCCCCTGAAGTGGTTTGATAGGTCTACGTGAAGCTATCAAAGTGCTGATGATTCGATTAAGTAAAACCGTCCTCTAAAGGGCAATAGTTTTAAGATCAGTTTTAAGGCCAGTTTATAAATCCATTCCAATTCACCTTTACATCGCGATGCTTGAACTCCCTCAAAAATATTGTGGAAATAGTTTAAGGATTTCAAGTGAACCTTCTAAAAAATATATTTTCTACTTGAGTAGAAGGGTCAGGGATGTTATGGTTTCGGCATATACTCGCGCGGGTTTTAACAAAGCTTTGTCCGGACATGAGTTTCCTTAAATTTCTATTCAGACTTTCCTTCATGTTCCCTCTTGCACTCTGCTCGGCTCGATGATAAGGCTATTCGCCAAAAAGGAACAGAACGCTTCACGGAGTTACTACTGACTATTCTTAGTTTTTGCACAACAAAGCTGAAGTTCATCTGACACGTACAGCCCTATAGATAACTACCCTGATTGATTTCTTCCTTCTAGTTTGCTAGTGCAAATAATACCGCTGAGTATTCACTGGTATTTACCTAGAGATATCCATTTTCCCGTTCACGTATGTACTCAGTAATGCATAAAACGTGTTTAAACATTTCAGTAATCACATTAGTTGCATATGAACTTACAAGTAACGTGACATATTTTCATTAAGCTACATTTATCAAAGATAGTCAAGCAAACGTAATTACTTATGTTGAGAAAGCTTGGCCGTTTTACACTGTTGTTTGTATCCGCAGGCCGAAGCTATGTGTGGTACCCGTTGAGCAGAGCCAACTACAAGCATAGAGTTGACAATTCGAGCGTTTGCAAAAAAGAGTCTCTTGTAAACTTCAATACTTCACTGTGTTTCTCTAGTTTCCGCTTGACGTTTACCCTATCAGCATAATCGTCTGAGGGATTTTCGGCTAGAGCTAGATATCTAGTAATTCTTAATTCTAGGGACGCGGCATGAGGAGCCTAAAAGGCATTTATTTTGGTTAACTTTCAGAAATTACAGACCGGCTGGAGAACAACAAACATGGCGAAACTGGCTAGCGGAAATTATATTTAGTCGAGCAAAAGCTCGTAAGTCTTCGGCGCACTACGTAGCATAAGGCGCGCAAGTAATTTTACATTGATCTTAGTGAAAACTGTGCGTCGTCACATTATTTACGTCGTAAATATTTACCGCAGCAAAATTTTTGATACCAAATATGCAGGTTGTTGATGCAGGTTGATGAGATATCAAAGGAGGGGACATGCATAAAAGATTCGCTATTAACGCTGGAAAATACAGTATGCTATTTTTCCTGGGCTAACGATGTTGTTACAGCACGCCCTCGAATATTGTTATGAATTAGTGAATAAACCTAAACTATTAAAGTAAAATATACTTGTACTAAGAGAAAGGTGTGAATATGAAAAAATCGTCTTCAAATGAATTATGTGGTAGCCAAAAATTTTTATTAACTTAGTTGTTCACCTTTTTCACTTTGTTAACCTTGTTGTAAAAGGTATAGGAGCCTATGAAACACCATTTTAACGCAATATTTATCAAAATTTGTTCAGCCTATTGGACGGGTGTATACAGGAAAAGTCTGCTTAAAAAAAGCAGTGCAAAGGTTAGGAATCTAATGAGCCAAAGGGCCGTGAGCTTAGTACTCTTATATATATTGGTCGTAAAAAAACCTTAGAAAATGTTAAAACTCCGCGTCACCGTAGGTCGAACGCTTAATCTTATGCCTGGGGTCCTGCAATTTCGGGGCCCTGGTTGCGTTTCGGGGCCCAAACGGAGTGCCTCAAACAATTGTTCGGAACGAGGTTTTTTAGTCCGTTTAATAAGTTGTATTCTGGGTAGCAACAATTACAAAGATATCGCAGTACGCGTTTCGTAGGCTTCTACGCGTTTTACCGCAAGTTTCTAACAGCTAATAAAAGATATGACCACCGTATGCCTCACTCGAGAACGAACCTTTTTTATAATCATTTCTTCTAGCCACCACTAGATGGTGAAATATCTGGATCATTTGATCGCTAGTTGAGCACAGTTCGATAATGTACTACAATATTTGAGAGTATGCTTTACCGACACGGTTAGACAGCTACAAAAAAACTGAGCATATCGTATTATTCAATGGAAAATGTTTGATATATGCACCTTTTTTAGCTCTAATGGTTTCTGACGGTTTTTGCCTTGGTAAATGCTCTCAGTAAGTGATAAGCAGCCGTAAAATTTGCTGTTTAGTAAAACTACTAGCTAGTAGAGCGTAATTTAATAGGCTTACAATAGTTTATTAACACTATGAAAATCTGAATGAAAATCACTATGAAAGCTAAGCAAGCCAACAGGCAATATTATTTTGGAACCACGCTTATTTGTTGTTATTTTCGTATTAGCAAAGTCTGTAAACCGGTCCTCTATTTACGCTACATGTTATGGATGTTTTCTGCCTTGATAATTCAATTCAAAGATCGCGAGAAATTAACAATACTCCAAGCTGTCTAGTCCGATTCGGGACAAAGCCCCGTACAATCTCTGCCTTCATTCTTTCACACGCTAGAGTCGGCGAATAAAAGACGATGTCCCCGCATCCGCTTTGCATTCTGCGGAATATGAACGCCAGATGGAACCTGCTCGCGTTATGCTGATAACAGCGCAGAACCATTCACTCAACAAGCTTTTAACGTCCTGAACTGAAAGTCGAGAAACATGGCCCTATCTGGTACCGACAGGCCTCCCTTCAAGACGAGCCCAAACGCGGTACAAAAACTTAATTATTCTGGTTGCTGCTCACAAGAATAGTTTCTTCTATCAGTTGAACGGATTTGTCTTTTTACTTAATTCAGACTGTATGGTATACAATAGAAACTAGTTTTCCTTAAAGTGTCAAATTCCCGCCAGATAAAATATGACGCGTATACAAAAAGCGCTTCCTGCGTGCTGTAATTCTTCGCACATTGCTAGAAAGTATTGCTCTGAATATTAGTTTGGTATCCTTGACCAGTGGTCTCTACGCAATAATGTTATTCAAAACGTGCTAACTAAACGAAGTATAAGAAAGATGATGTCTCATACTTATGTGCTTCTTCTATATGTGGTCCTCATTTGTCTGTCGAATTCTCGGAATAAGCTGAATTCGTCGTTTAATCAATTTGAGCAAATGGGATCATTGAGCAGAATATCCTCATGTGGATTGATTATTCTCCAAGCAAGGCTCGGGTGCTTAAGGTTGGTTTCCCGATAGGAGTTAAAATAGCTTGCCCGCTCCCATAGATAAGCCACAATAAGGACACAACCACATGGATGTATGGATAAGACTGGCTCCTGCCCCGGGGGAAACTTGAGTTCGCCGCGCATTATAAAATGAATCACTATCCACACATAATCGATAGCTGATCTACTTAAACAATCGACCGCAGATCCAGTAAAGAAAAATGATTTGAGTAGCTGCGCCAAGATCCCTTCATTTGACAAATAATTTCGAAATGTTGTAGATGTACCGTTACTAGTTATTGTGCCTATAGGGCAATATGGCATAAGCCCTAATTAATATGTGTATATCTGTCCCGTAGAAAAAAACGCGAAAACGCCACGCTTTTTTAATCGAATAAAACACCGGATTAGTCTACGCATTCATCAGCACTGCACACATGGGATCAAATTGTGCTACCTTTCGGCGGCTAATCTCAACCTTTTTACCTCCCGTAACAACTTCGCTTCTATAGCAACGGACTTTATTCGTACACGATGCTGCTCATCCTACGGCTCTCGACTAACATAACGCCAGTCGCTATGGACAAAAGTTTAATCCGTTCTCGGTAGTGAGGAACACGGAAGGCATACAAATCCAGCTTGGTGAAGAGGCCGAAGAGGCGCCCAGAAAATAACACTCGCGGTCTGAGGAAGACAGAGGCTTTCAGGCTTTAACCGAGAAATTTACTTTGTCATCCTTTATCTTTCACGATTTCGTCTCCCTTCATTGAATAGACATTTCACTGTTAAGAACGAAGCTGCAATGGCTGCAGATAGTTTGCTGATTTATCAGACATCGCCATCAGACATGTCGAGCTCGGTGGCTTGGTGCATTCGTATGCGCCTTGCGACTAGAGGAGACGCGTAGGTGCATGGGTTCGATCCTCCGACGGTGCACATTTACATTTATGTGGGGTCCGTCTTACGAAGTAATGCAAAAACTGCTACCGTGGACGTTAAATGTTGGCTGATGGTCAGGCTTAAAAAATATTTTATTTGATTTATCAGACATGCCAAATACGTGCGTACTTCTGTCACACGCCTCTGCTTCGATTCCGCTTAAAGGAAAAGGTAATGCACTGGCCAAAAAAGCGTACATTGACTGCAGTCTGATTGTGGTACAAAGCCGGCTTTACATTTCTTTTTATTTACTAATAATTGATTTTCTTTTCGTAGAGCGCAACAGACGGAGTATCGTATGATGCAATAACGGCTGACAATGAGAAATTCTCCATTCCACAATCATAATTTTCATCGAAAGCGGCGGAGACAGACCTTCGATCTAGTCAGCCTGCAAAATAAATTTTCGTCTGTAGGAAAGGTCAGGGGCGCCATGTTCGGTGCAAAGACAATGCACTTTCTTTAAACCCGTTTGCGAATTCCGAAGGTCGCGGCAAAAACCTTGTACGACACCCGTGCATGGTTAGTTCCTGTTATACGAGACGTTCGACTGGATAAGGTAGTCGCTTTTTCGGTGCTATACGTAGACAAAGATCGACTTTAAACGTCCGAAACCGGCCTTTTCTGAGTGAACTTACGGCATGAGAATGAACCAAATTGGAAAAACTCGACTTGGGGCCGATTGGCTTGGTACGGAGACGATCATTGAGCACTCACGGATAGTACTACAGATGGCTACCGACCGCCGGCACTACATGCCTGTCCATTAAGCCTCTTGAGTTGCCTTTGTTGCGATGCGCGTTGCAACATCCTCCATCCTAGTTAGACAGCTAAATTTAGATTACAGCACAAATATAATATACGAAAGGAGGGAGGCCTTCTTTTATAAGAAAACCCCGTCTGGACAGCCAACTTACCGCTGTACATGCGGACGCTTTTTTCTCGGCGTTAATCTAGCGGAATAAGCAAAGATATACTGGTACTTTATACTGGCTGTACCAGTATGGTCACCCACCCCTTCCAAACCACATCGTGGGTTGTCCACTATCCCCACTCTGCAGGAGCCGCAGTTAAATGGTCACCCACCCCTTCCAAACCACATCGTGGGTTGTCCACTATCCCCACTCTGCAGGAGCCGCAGTTAAAGTTAACCGCTGGCAGCAAAGCTTTGTTACGTCGAACTGCCGTATTTGTTCCACGTTGATTCATCAGAGAGAACAAGAGACACTTTACTGCTAACAGATGCTGGACATGTATGGACTATACCTAACGGCCCATTCAACGAGCAGACATTACAACGCCGCGACGGCAATGGCAGCAGCACTGAATGGTGTGAAACGATTTCTAAAGGTTGCATAGGAATGACGAAGAAGCATGAGAAGAGCAAGAGACCACGGTAACTGTCATAGTTATTCCACAATCACTGATGTACGTGAAAATGCTAATTGTCGTCTAGCATTATCTACAGTTTGACAAAAAACAACTTTACTGTTACCGATTTACACGATAAGGTTAAAAGACGTATGGTACTTCACGAAGCAATCGACTCTTACCATTTGCCTATTACGCATCCAATGCGTATGAGCACCTTAGCCTTATAACATTTACTAAACCTCTGCTGACGTCAGCACAAGTTCATCCGCTACGCTCTCATAGTCTTGTAGCCGCAGGGATATGATACGACCAGAATCAAACCACCTGACTGCAACCTAGTGCCCCCGCCCATCCTGAGCTGCTATACGGTTCTCTTTCTTCCCCCACCAGACGGTGTCCTGGCATTATTGAATCAGAGTCCTGTAGTCCATTGCCCTGATACTAACAACGCACTATTTTTGTATGTGGTCAGTAGAATATCGGAAACGCAAGAGGTAGGCTGCAACGAGTCTGCTCGTCAAAAAACAAGCTGGATTGAAAAATAACCGTCCAAACACGACGTTGTAGGATCAATCAAGTCCACTTACTAACTCAATCGGCTTCGTCGGATATTTCATCATGACAGAGACGAGACCGAGGCGCCGATAGTGAGCAAGATAGATAGAAAATAGGCGCGTGTGAATATTGCACTCATTGTTTTCGTTGTTCGTAACCACCCACACGCCCATATTTCGTTACCCAATGGCACTTCCTAAACGGCTGAATTCCAACTAAGTTATTTTCGGCCGTCTCCTTCGTCGACCTCGTGTTCATGATCGCAGCTGTTTTATGTTGAAGAGTGTGAGCTAAGTTTTGTCGAAGAACGATCTCATACTGCATTATCTTTTTCCAAGTGATAGCCTTCAGCTTCTTATATACCTCACCCACCATGGTTGCCCTCAGATAGGACCATGGTTTTGTAGGGTTTCGAAATCATTATGGTTCCGCACAAGTTCCAAGTTCACTCAAATAACATGCGCATACAAGCGAGATACAAACCGAATCGATTCTGTCTCCATGTTAACTTCATTTAGCCGACGCTAGACGTTTTTTCAAATTTTTTCCTCGATAACAAAGCCGTCCACTGTTGGACTACACAGCAACGGCCACTTAGTTCCCTCTCAGCCCGACTCCCAGATATTCGTCAAGAATTGGCGATGAAAATATAAATCCAATACGAATTAAATAGTTAAGGCCTGGTAGGATCCATTCACTGACGATAGCTAATCACTTGAACCAAACCCGCCTTATATGAGGCTTCTCTCTAAAACCACACTCATGCCGACAGCTTGCACCTACATCCCAGTATTCGACTTTCATTGCGATACACAACGTGTGACTAAACGCTACAGCAAACATTCACACGCTGACTAAGCCTTAGCTAAATGTTCTCTCGCATGTGAGCTATC
>MNPL01009475.1:44890-60617 GCA_002081605.1 Tropilaelaps mercedesae | reverse complement strand
CGCTACAGCAAACATTCACACGCTGACTAAGCCTTAGCTAAATGTTCTCTCGCATGTGAGCTATCTGGCATGTGTACTTACTGTTCCTATCTCACCCTCAGTCGAGCTATTTCACTCATTCAATATAAGATACTGCTCGTATCTATCGGCAAACCCTTTTGCAAACCGACGAATGGCTGAAATGTAACAAGTTCAATTAGCTGGCGAAATGACAACCAGGTTCGCACAAAAGGGTGTGTTTGTTTGACGAGATGAACGCTGTACCTTGGGCTGCGCACCAGAGTACTTCGTTGTTTGTGCCAAATGGAACGCCTGTTGGGAAGTGATCCTCGCGCGGAAATCGCTAATTCCCAAAAAACGTGGCTTGAATCGACAGTTAAAATGGGCTGAACTGAATACTTCTATGCTTGTGGCAAGTGACCTTCCTGCCTGACTATAGAAAGCTTGTGTCCGACACCACAGTGGCTACTTAGTCCGCTATTGGATAGAAGCACATTTCGCAGTAGACGACTTCCTGGCGACTTCGTTGCCAGTCGGTAGCGAGGTAGTTGCGGGTTGGCGCCCCGTTGGCAGGCTACGTACTAGCGAGTCGGTCGCCTTTGTCGTGTGCGAAGAAGTTGACGATGTCTTCCTCGCCTAGCCAGCGGCGATGATTTATCGAATTGCATTATAAATGCTGCTGCTGCTGCTGCTGCGACGTTTTGCGTATATTTTTGGAGCTGACCATCAGCTAACATTTAACGCCCACAGTACCGCTTTTTGTATTACTTCGTAAGACGGACCCCATAAATGAATGTAAATGGGCGATAGCGGAGAGCGAACCCATGCACCTACGTGCCTGCTCCTCCGGTCGCCTTAAAGCGGACGCGAATGCACTAGAAACCAGCGAGCTAAATACGCGACGCTCTGTCTGAGTTGTCAGTCTATGACCAAATGTTCATGTGTTCGAATGACGCTAAAGAGTCGGTCTAACAGGAAAGATTTTAGCTTGAATATGAGCTTGTCTTGCTGCACAATATGATCTGGTGCATGCACTTTTGCACCAGACAGTCGGCAAATGAAGATGGTCTGTCCACGGGAGCAATAGATGAGCAGGAGCACAGTCCAAGAGCCGTACAGGGCACTTATTGCTAGGATACGTTCTCAGTCGGTTCGGACATCATGCGTTTTGAGCTTGAATAAAAATTCGACATAACAACTGCAACAAACTCGACGATTTGACTGTAGGTAACTGCCAAGGCAATGTCGGCCATTACAAAATGACTGCTAAACGATCTTAGATAGCATGATTGTGACGCGCTAGCGGGAGATCCAAAACACTCGTGGGCGAAAATACCTTTTCCATCGCCTCAGCACAATAGTAGTGCTAGCGAGTCGATGTGGAAATCCTGTAGCTAGCGTTTGCAACTTATTTTTTGAATCCACCACGGTTCTCCTTGGATGTCGATCGGTGAATTGAGAAATATCCGTTGGATGCCAGAGAAGGTGTTTGCCGGCTAGTGCGTTTGGCTAGTGCGATAGTGACGCGTATGCTATGGACAGCTTTGGGAAAAATGCGAAGTGGGTTAGTGCACTTGTCTGCGCTGGCAACTGCGATTTTCGGGGTAATGGTCGAGAAACTACGGCCTTGCGTACAGCAGACGTACAACAACTGGCCAGGCTTAACGGGCTTTGGCGTTGCTCAGTAGATCGACGACCTGCGAGCCAATCGATCCCTCTACTACCACGGCACAAATCCAATATCGGAGTGTCATTTGAATTCAAAAACACGGATTAAATCCTGAAACAGGGACGAAGTAGACAAGGGATACGGTTACAAACATTGGACGTCCTTGCATTCGACTCTCGAACACCTGACCCTGCCTGATTAAAGCGAGGCGCAACTTCTGAAGCTCGTCTGGCTAGCTGTCTTGACTGGCCGAGCCCTTTTAGAATGCAAAGCAAATAATCTTGAATTCAAACTTTTAGCGGGAGAATTTCGACTAGATTGGGCGCGCATTCAATTAGAGTACCGGCGAAACTGGACACCATACGAAAAAGCCCGCTCTGGTGCCCGCCTAATTCTCGTCGGGTTCCCTTGATTGTATTCAATTGCGTCATCCGCTTCTCGCCGTTGCCGGAGCGAGCCGAAGATGGGTTTGCCCTGCGGTCATACTTGAAGCTTACCAAGTAGCGGTAGGCAGAGCACGAGCTCGCGCAAGCGTAGTCATATGTCACCCATAACCGTTTATACAACTGTATAACTAAGCGTACGCACCTATGTGTTTACACCGACCAAATGAAGACGACGTTCATTGTATAGTTGGGTAGTTTCGAACATCACAGGAATGACGTCCATGACCAGCCGCATGTGATAATAAAATCTTTGTCCGCATCAACATATAGTCAATGTCAAGTCGCACCGCACAGCAACTAGAAGAGGTTAGGAAGCAATTCTCTTGCAACAGATCACGTTATCACCAATAGAAATGGCTTGCTTAAGTAACGCCTTGCATAAAAGTCCGTAGGCTGAAAGTATCCCTTCCCGGTCTCCACAATTCAGACAATATCGTCTTCTATGCGGAGACGATTAAAAGCTAGAGCAACTGTGTGACAAAATTTACTAGAAATTTCTTTTAAGTACAAGTTTGTTTCACTTCTATATAATTGTGTTTGGATTTGTATGGTATTTCTGTACGAGGGCCCCTTGCAAACCTGTAGAACGGGTAAAATATCTATTCTCTTCGGTTGGTCTGAACCCGACTGCGTAGCAATGGCTTGTTATTTGGCCACATTTGTTTAAACTACCTATCTGCATTCAAATATCAGCGTGCAGAGCTAACAGTGGCAAGACCCGAACACTGGGCTAAAAAGAAGTCAGCACGGCAGGTAAAAGACACGACGTTTGTCCTTGCCCATCTATTTTCGCGATGCAGCGATTCGTCTGACTGCGTTGGAGGCGTTGACGCGAGGGTGGAAGTCGATATTTTCAAGAAGACGATTTAGAAAAGCAAATACAAATAGGCAAGAAACACGCCTCGAGTTTATGTTTAATTCGTATGTCCTGCACATCATTGACGCATCCGTGGCTAACACCGGAATTCGGTTTACGGCATGTATATACCTTGTCTACCTTATACTAAGGCATGTTGTACCCGTACCAAATATGTTTAATAATTAGAGAGCTGTGAATACACTCTTTAGCCGTTGGCCTACGATTACTTGCTTATAGCCTGCGTATCTCCTTTTGTAAGGAAGAAGTGGCGGAGAAGATGTTTACGAAAAATGGGTCATCGTATGAGAACCGGGAAACCTTGTGATTGAAAACGTATTACAGAAGGGGTACAATATGTAGACAGCAAAATCGCACTCGACCCACGACGTAGCCGAAATTTACGTAGACATTGTGCAATTAGGCTTCCATCTCCAGCCCGTCAACAAATTGGTGCATCCCTTAGTCCATCCTTCAGGTTAAAATGCTCTCCTTTCTCCTTTCTTTCATAGTACCAAGGGCCGTTTAGTAACTGGCTGGCATTGCATTTTCGTTTTGTCTCTACAACCAAGTCAACTTAGTGAAGCGTCTAGTTCTTCACATCTTTCGAAATAGAAAAACATGTGCCCTAAAAGGAAAATATTCAAGCGCGTCAAAGTGAGAATAGACAAATCCGATATGACAAACTGTAAAGCCAAATTTAAGGGCCAATATCTATATAATGCGCCGAGGCAGAAAAGAAAATAACAATTGGACATATTGTTCCCATTGCTATTATGCAATGGGCTCTGTGGCCGTTTAATCAATAGTGAGACCGGATTGAGTTCCATAACTCCTTGTGGGTTCCTCAAGGTGGCTCAAAAAAGCAGAACAAAACAAGTAATGTTTCGTCCAACTGCCCTTCTACTGAATAAGGCACGCCATGCCGTTTTGTTTTTGCATGCTGAGCTTCTTAGGTCTGGTGTCGCAGCGGTCGGCGCACCTTAGTAAACATTTACATCGCAATCTTTTTTCTCTACGTACAAATGCGGTTATCTTGTCTTCTTGCTTGTACTCATATATCAAATACATTGAGCACAATAAATAATTGTAACACAGGTGTTACTATGACGTAAGTGCCCGTGAAGTCAAGTAGATGAATCTACAAGGCCTTCAAAGCATCCAAAAAATCGTATACAATAGAAACAATTGCCAGCTTCCTTAACAATCATTGAAATTTCATCTGTATGTAATATCCTGCTCATATGAGTGGTGCTGAAAGGCTTTATTACGATGTGTGCTAAAGCGTTTTTCTCATAGAACGTTTTTATTGCTGCTTAGTCATACGTGTAAGAGATAGCAGCTATATTGGCCGATTAGTGGGTGCTAAACAGATGACAAGATCCCGAGAACCTCACTCTGATAGCTTTTTCCCACCTGGGCTGTCTCTTTAAAAAGGTGAACACGTCTAGGCCATGGCTAGCAGATGCACCCCGCTAAAGGTGACGTCGACTGACAGGCAGATGATTTTCCTGAGCAGACAACGAGGGTTTAGTCTAAAAAATCTGAAGTCGCTAATTGCACAAGGATACTTTATATATTAGCTTACAATCGTACGTTAAACTCAACACAAAATCTGTGATACATGATGCTAATTTTCTACTATATACAGGGATATTCTTCTATGTATAATGGAATAGCTTGAAGTTTGCCCTTACTTGATTTCAAAGAGCTTGCAAGGGGAAGCACACTTTTGTCTAAAGTCCTATGCGCACTAAAACTCTTGATTTTTAGTAGGGCAAGATAAAGGGGCATTTTCGCAAGGATAATTAATTTCTACGTTTGTTTCATGCTTGATTATAAAAAAATACATTTCGCGCGTTGAAAGCCTAGTTAAGCCAACATTTTTATGTGCGGTAGTGCGCTGCATGTACCTCGGTGGTTTATATCTAACACAAAAGCCTGATTTTCCTTCTCGATAAATATTAAATCATTAAACCATAGACAATTCGAATTCATAACCATAAATAAATAATAAATATAAACAAATACTGAGCTTATATCCACCCTTAAGTAAACGTCTTTTGCTTGCTCTTTATTTTATATGGGTACACCATTTTCGGTAGTCTTGATGTCGTGAGGTTGTTTCTGGAACGGCTCACACAAAAATGTTGTGCAATTTAAATACCCAAACAACATTAATTCAATACATATTACGTACCATGCTCATCCGAGTTCAAGCCAATTACACGAATACTTAGTACAACCGATATTACAGTTCTATGGGTTCCTTATACATGCCTAACCCCTCAATAACGACAAAATAAGAAGATAACGATATACTAGATTGGCGTAATGTTAAAAAATATTCGTTTTGTATTTTTTCAATTTATTTCCCACAATAACTTTGAACACGGACACCGAAGATCGCATGTAGAGGTCAACAAACTATCTACAATTGCACGTCCATTTCAAAACATGGACGACAAAAATGCACAAAGGAATCACCAGAATAACCTTTCCTGCACATGCTAAAACATGAAGGTCGAAAAGCGCACATAACGAGCTGCAAGCTGTCCTCTATGGCTATTCTTACGGTACAGGCCAGAATATGGAAACTAAAACCATCCTTTGAGCTTATGGCTAGTAAATTTCCGTGATTAATATAGCTGTAACCTTGCTTACAGAAATTGTTCGTTTAAACATTAACCAATAGTTAATATTATTTAATCATACTATCAGTTAATTAATGTGTTGAAACAATAGTCAACGCCTAAAATACATGAATAAAACGTCAATGCCTTGAACAAATTATGAAACCTTGATAATTAAAATCATGGACAAATTCTATTCTGCACTAACTGCAATGTTTTGCTACGTCTGAACATGCATTATTTTAAGAAGAAATTTGTTTAATTAACGATATCATACCCATTTTACATCTGTATGTTGCATTGAAATGACATCAAGTAGCTCTTATATAAATCTGTTCAATCCATTTGCGTCATTGAAAACCTCTCGTCGTCAGCGTTTGCAATAGACGTGGCGCATGGAGTAGCACTATAGAGATAACTTCAAATGTTGATCGCAGGCAATTCGACCTAGAAGGATCCTTCGTCAATGTATTCGAGAGTTTGAGCTCGTACGAACCTCCTAATGCCCCTCAGCTATTGCTTGCAAAGCTTAGGTTTGACTACGTAGTTGAATTACTCTTTGTTATGCTGTGCGCATTCAATTGTACCGCACATTGCAGAGGGTCTATCGTCCGTATCGTCCGGAAGCGCCTTTCAGTAATGATTGAAACTACGTGTAAAAATCTAGATCACGCACAGTTTGGCAACATAATTAGTAGAAAAAAAGCTGTGTATGTACGACGTTATTTATAGTACTTGATTTTGTGGGTCATATCTACTTAGCAAATGGGTTAGGACAAGGCTGTTCAATTGAAATACTAAATGGTAATAACGAAGCAATATAGAATGCATGATCGAAAACAGACGTGCATCGAATGTGAAGTGCAGTGATACAATAAGATCGAATACTGTTTATTTACAAAGGAGTATGTTTTCTTTTTATTAAAATGAGAGCAAATATTGGTAGATATGAATACAAAAAGCTGCCACAACTTTTTCATAGAGAAAATACAATGACATTATATGTACATACTGACTGTGATTAAAGGCCACATACCACAAAACTAACCGAGTTTCTTGTAAATATTTACTATAATAGTAGTCACCATGCATGTTCACCATGGCCACATTATAGATTAGCTATCGATGTAAAATTTTATTACAAGTGTTTATTTACCTAGTAGCATATACAAGTCGTCTTTTCGTCCCGAGGTCTATCATTTATTTTTAAGGTTGACCATCAGCCAACATTTAACGTTGACGGTACTGCTTGTTGTATTACTTCGTAAGACAGACCCCATGAATGTAAATACACAACAGCAGACATCTAACGAGAGAACTCACTTGTCCACGGCACACACACACATAGCTGGCGCCCTATTTGCAAGAGCGTTTCTTCTGCGGTCAATTAATTCGTTTTCTAAACGATCAGAGTACGCCGCTCAACGGTCCCCGTTTACCGGCGGTTTACTGTCGAAATGGTTGCTGGCCTCTGGGATGTTTGGCAATTTCATTAAGGCAGATACTTCAGTGAAAAATGGTTTACCTCACAAGAGATGATGGACAGAAAAAAGAGAGAAGTGGACAAGACTATCCAAAATGCAACCGCAAGGCGTCGGCCATAAGATGTATTTATACGCTGACATACTTTTTAGTTTGGTGGATGTATGTATAATTGTACGCACTCCTTAAACCAGAATTCCAGTTCGGGTTGTGCAAGCCGTGCTTTGCGACAATAAAACAACTCCGGCAGGTTCTCGATATATCTTGATCTTACATCGCTCGATTATCGATTGCATATATGAGATTAAATGAGACAAATTTCTCAGATTTATAATTCTTTGCCACTTACGACAAAGGGTCCTTAGTAAAATGTCCAACGATGACATAAGAACACGTTTAAATGTTTCACACCGAGTATCCGACGTCCAAACGCAAATGTTGACTAGACCAAAGGCTTTCACATTAAGAAAAATACTTATGAAAACAATAACGGTGTTTACGAGAACAAACCACTACACATAACAGAATTAGACAATATGTTCACTTGTATTCGACCCACAATCCTTGGGATTCAATTTGCTTTTCCATTGGACGTTAAGTCCGTGGTACGTGCCTCTGGTCCAGCCTTGGTGTCTCGTTTAGTCGATAGCCGAAATGGCCGAGAAAAGATAAATCTAGTCTACGCCGTAAGTTCTAATTTCGTTAAGGCAAAATTATGTTATAAGTTACTACCAAAAACACGATGTGAGCCAGAAGAAGGTGGGAGTGAAGAACACCGTGAAACCTTTGGGTGACAGAGCTGGGTTTCATTTCGTACCACCTAACCTGATTCTTCTTCGGCAGGCATTTTGCTTCTGAGGCTTTATATTCGCCGCATGGATCTTTTGCCTGATGATAGTGACTTTGATAGCATCCCTGGCTGTACATAAGACACGTGTATCTACACTTTAGTTGGACACTGTTTAACGCAGGCCCGGCGCCTTCATAATGTAACTGTACTTCTGTTTAGCCACACTTTGCATTTCGTTCGGCGGAGCTGATTGTGGGCTACATGCATACGTTTTCGCAGATGCTTCCTAGCTGATTCTAAATAGTACGCTTAGCTGCAGTATTTATTTGATGTGCCTCGTCTATTGTTATGTGGGTGCTTCTCCAATTACGCCTTCCGTGAAACGGGGATGTGGGTCGGAAAATACGCTGGTATAGTTCATATGTCGTATTCTGACGACAAAAGAAATTATTTCTAACTCATTCTAGGCGGCCTAAAAAGCATAGGGTGAAAGGAGATCCTTGTTCGTACAGAGTTCAACGTGCCTGCTGAGACTATTGTGTTCATTTTTCAAGTAGCAGGTGTTCCTTTACATCTTAATGCTGGCCTACGGGGGATGCTAGCTTTCGACTAGCAAGTGTCGCACACTGCCCAACTTAAACCCAATGATAAATAAATTGGGTCGACTAAAAAAAACTAAAATAAAAAACAAGACTAAAATTGTGGTCGACTTTATTCCAATTGTTTACACCTGTATGCTTCCGACTTACGTAGAAACGATAGAGGGATATTGCAGAACATAGCATGATGATAGCTTGCGAATTCCATTCAGTACTTGTGGATTTACGGAGGCCTAATAAGTCATCGGGTCGACACATACTGTGTTGTATCTAAACTCCATTTCTTTAAATTAACTGTGTGTGTGAAGATTTTAGCTCTGGCGCGTTCCTCGTAATTTTCACTGTCTCTCTGAACAGGCTAGCTTTCAGAGGTAGCGTCTCCATGCTCTATTGCATGCCATGTGTGATAACTCTCCGTTGTTAACTTCTGAAAATTTCATCCGTAACATTGTTCCGGTAGCCACCGTGCTTTCCCGTTGGTTTGTATGCCAGCTTTCCCAAATCACATCGCCGAGCTTGAGCGCGACGCAGGTTCGAGCTGAACTACTACGCCAAGTTCATCGCTTCCTTGTCAGTCCGTCGTACCTTTGCTGCCATTCAACAAAACGAGCTCGTCCAAATTCGTTTGCGGGTAATATTCGACCATTTGGGATTTACATTTATAGTGGTTTCGCATCGATAGGATAGGGCTTCGTCTCCCATTGCAAAACGCCAACTCACTGAACATGGCCACACAAACACACACGCCCACCTTACAATGACCGCCAACGGAACCCTATCGTGTCTTACGGCGATTGCAGTTACGGAGGCCGCAAATGACATGACCTTCGTTGAAAATGTCATGCTATAGGCAGGGATTTGTATCGGACGGGGTGCGCGAACGTCCGTGAGCGGCACCGACTGCTGCATCTCATTCTGTGATGCGGATGCTCAACTCTGGCCATCGTCTCCTGGGTCAATGTGACTTCGAATGGTACGTGGACAGCCAGACAGGTAGCCATGTGACGCTTCCTAAAAAGATCGGGAAAACATCGGTAGAATCGCCGGCTGGCCAACATCAGTCGCTGCTTGAAGTGCCAGCGACGTCTTTCAAAGGTATTACTCAAAAACAAACGCATGATGCTATTGCAATGTTTAAGGTCTGCTTTCTATTTCATCAACGGTGAGGTGCATTGAAGGATAACGTCAAGCTCTGTGCAAATACGTTACATCTCGGCACCTATGAGGTGTTTACGTAATAATGTTTTACTCACTAAAGTCTAGCAGAAAATAGCTCAGTTATGTTGGCAGTTAAAGTGAACATATATATGTGACGATTTCCACAGTGAAGAATCGTTAATAATGTACATGCCTAAACAAAGGATTGTGCATTGTTCGATAGACATACATGAACACACTTTTCTTACTGCTTGCGTTATGCGTCTCATACAAATCTAAAGGCGGCAACGGCTTTTCTGCAATAAATCATGCCGTTCCTTTGTCGGTGTGGGCTATGTAGAACATCCATACCTATAGAGAGGCATAACCAATATAATGGCATAACACAAACTAACTAATAACATATATAGCACAAAGGGGCGAGGCACACTGGTTGTGGCGGCATACCTAAATCGTAAATCCTCTATATATATATATATATACTCTGATGAAGGGAATGACATACGACGTCATGCGCATACCTGATTCGTTCGCTATTTTTTTTATCTAAAGTTATTGTGAATATACTACTCCCGTTTTTCACTCTATTTTTCCGCTACTACTTGCATTTAACCCTGTAATCACTTCACGCAAGCCCATACGACAACAAATGCGCATCAATATTGACGACGATTCCGTAAGTCATAAACGTACATCCAGTATGTCGCAACAGTTAGCGCTAGAACTACAGTAAAAACAAACATGTCGATTTCCCTCTATTGAAAACTTGTCATTTCAATGGATTCCTCATCGTTTCTGTGTTAGAAATGGCCTCTTCCAAAGCTCCTCTCCTGCTACACTATATGTTTTGAGCTGCCTACTGGCAGGCTTATCCTTCTCTGGCTAAGCAGACTCTTCAAGTTACTGTTACACCGAATCATACGTGAAATATAGGCCTTAATTTCGTTACTATACGCTAGTCCCTCTTTCCCGGCCAAACAAGCCAGTTCCGTATGCACCAACGCTAGCGATGTATTTATCGGCCACACCGGACCGATGCCGTAGCTACTACTGAACTCCGCATGTTCTCTTAGCGTAAAGCTAGTTTCGAGTCTACTTGTGGTGGTCGCTTGTCGCAACCTAGACGCCGCGATTCTGCCAATTGAATTCGCAGCATGAACCGGTTGTGTCGCTCCACTAAGTAAGTTAGGGACTGAGGAGGCCGACGTCATTGCTAAATTTTGCGTCGCAACGCTGAATCACACCCGCTGCCAGGCGAATCCTTCAGTCGATGAATGCAAAATACTGCGGTAGGCATTTGGCGACATGTTGGGTACCCTAAGCTACATTCGTGACATGCGCTGCAATGAACGAGGCATACTCGTGATTATCGCATTAAGAAAGCTAGCGACTTCCGTCTATTGGTGCTTCGCTATTGATTTGACACAACCGATCACCTACTGGCGAGCTACTGTGTTGTTACCTGCTTTGGATGAAGCTCCAGTGATAACATCAAGACCAAGCCAGAGGGAAAAAGACAGAGAGAGCGAAATAGAGTGACAGAGAAGTGTGGGGTAAGCTGGCACTTATTCGTTTAGGACTGATCCGTTCATAAGCGGACGCTTTTGCATATTTTCTAGAAGCTTCAAGCGCGAATACGGTTTCGAAAATGTCGTTCTTTATTCACCCGCAGAAATATACATTTTGTTAGAATAAAGAATTACTCTTTTTTGAGTAATCAAAATTTGACGAGACCAATATGATTAAGCGATCTTTTGACGGCCTCAGAGGAGCAGTAAGTGTACTTAAGTGACGTGATGTGGTACATTTGCCGATTTTTTAACCAGGGATTGTTCGACTCTATGTGTATTATCTCTTCACTAGCTTGTGTCATCATTCTTTGCTTTCGATCTTTGCTCGATTTGTTGTCAACGATCTAATTCTACAGCCTGAAATTTATAGTAATCTAGGCAATGGCTGGGGCCGGCTACATAGCTGACTATTCATTTGGGGTTATCAAAGTGTTGTTATCAAGAAAACCTTACGTATATCATCAGGTGTCAGGTCAACGTACTTATACAAAATAACCTTGCTGATAAACTTTGAGCTCTTTTAAACTTGTTTAGATGTGTGCGGTCTTGACATTCCGTCTGTTTTATTCTAATTTATAAAGCCCTGATTATTTTGCATTAAAAATGTACATATCATATTAGTCGAGCGCTACGATCGGGAGCTTTATATTCTCTCTACTACAGCAAACGATGGTTCGTTTGCGACCTGCTAAACGTGCGCAAGGTCGCTAAGAACACATACTCGAAGTCGGTAGTTCCTCCGAATAATATGAAAATAATTTTTTGTTGCACGCCGTTGAAAAGCCTTTGCTCGCTTTCACGTCTCGTTTCTGAAATTAGCGTTCTCATGCAAATTAGTCTGTACGAGGAGTGCGACGCGGTGTATTCCTGTACATGGAAGTAGCTATATGTATATGCTGCCATCTGGATTTAGACCAGTGGCCTTCGAAAGATCCAACCGTATTAGCAAACGGCTCAACTATAGTTTTGTTGATCAAGCAATGTCATCCACATCAAGTTGCGCTGCATGTCGTATTGATCTATTGACTCTCTCTACGTTCCGCTAGCAATGCAGCTGTTATGGATTAAATAGATGAAACTGTCTATAATGACATAGCACGTTCTGGTCTTGCAACGACTGTTTGCCCATATCCCTGCTATTAGTTAAAGGTAACCACCATCAGCAAAGCATAAGCTTGTTTTTTGTCCATATTAAAAGACCTCGGATTTTTTTGAACTCGTAAAGTAGATCGAAACACGGCGAGATGAAAATTGGGCGCTCTTTAAGTTTTTGCTAAACGAATAGTCAAACACTGCTTTAATGTGAAGAGGCAACCTCTTTCCATTCCGGCTTATACAGACGTAACAGTTTAAGCCAACAAGGAATACATGAATTCCCCGATTACGAGTTTGAATCGCAGTCGTAACCTCTAGCTCAAATAAACAGCGCTACATATGAGCACCCAGAGTTTATCCAAAAAACTCTATTTTTGTGCTCTACTTATTTTAATTTTTTTCCGCATTTAATTGAATACAATTGAACATTATTTTGCATTAAAGTTTAAGTGCTCTCTTGGGCCAAAAAAATCCTTAGAAAAAATTTGTAGCATTACCCAAATGTGTCACTCGATAGTAACATGTTTGTCCTCTGCAGGGAGCTGCTTGTTGACCTATTATACGACATGAAGCGGTTGCGCAGGTGCTTCTAGGTAGGTAAATACTTGTGATTGACACCAATTAAATACCAAGCAAAAATTAGAAAGGTTGTATCGACTTGCAGTTCGTCCAGGTAGGAAACTTGACTTTCTTAATAATTAGCTGTCGTTATTCACTTATCTTGTGGGCCGATTCGTTGAGCATGTTTGTTCCGTGTTATGTTGCGATAGTTCAAGATGCACTCCTACCATCTACCCTCTGCAGGCCACGTGGTAACACGAATTCACTGACAGCTTCACCACGTCTGCTTTGATCAGTTGTGTGTTCCACAAGTCCAAATTTTGGAGGCCGACGCAGTATATATAATGCTATCGGGACTGTTCAGAAGCGGTTAAAGCAAATCTTTGAAGGCAAACAGTCAGCTTGCAGGCAATATTTTATTATCTGCTTCGATTTGTGATCTTGGTATTGTAGTCTAGGATGATTCTCATGTTTATAAAAGGTAATATTTGAACTTGTAGATTTCTTACTAAAGCAAATTACTTTTACACCTTAAAATATCAATAAGAAATGCTATTTACTAGACTTAAAGTATCTAAATTTATTGCCCGTTCTTTACCTTTTCGTATGCTTAACTTTTTATATATAAATGCTCGAACTAATGAAACAGTGGTTTTGAACATAAAACGGGGAGGTGATCATAGAATGTTTTCATTCGTTCCAACGTTACTTGCGAAATGTACATTTAAGATATATTTGACAAAATATATCTTATGGAAGGGAGGATGTATTTTAACAGACGCTTACCTCAACTTCGTATGTGCGACGCTCACAAGTACTTTTCTTATTCATGTTTATTTACTCTCTTGCCTCTAAGCGAAGTATGCCGACTGTTCTAATTCAAAATCTACGGATTTTTTCATCAATTTCGGTTCTATAACGTGACAACGAATTCTTGCCACCAAGGTAATAAGATTTCATACTTTGGAATTCTCATCCTACTCGCTGTAAATGATACGCCTGTCTATCAAGAGCACCCTCCCATCACAGTGCCATTAGCAGTGACCCCTATTTCCTGGCAGACGTTAGCAAAAGTTTTAATACATTCATTTTCGAATGCTTCGCAAGCCTAACTCTCCCAAGGTCAATTGGGTCAGTTCCTTTTAACGCGTGTCCTCTTTGTATCGCCTCTCTCGCATGTTCACAAACGTCGCTCTCTATAATATATATGTATATAAATAACATGCCACATTATCATCACGAATAACGTCTTTATAGGGCATGTGGAATATATCCTTCCAGATGCTCCTTTGGGAATGAGGCTAAATCGTGTGCACCCCATGATCGTAATGGCTTCCAGGATGCCCCACAATGCCGAGATGCTACCCATCGACTATGCCGATTGGCCTACACATTGGCTTTAGCGTGATGACAAATTTGCTCCAACGCTCGTCGAGACCAGCCGGCAGCCGATTGTTAGTGTCTTCTAGCAGTTCGAATAGGTAAACGCAAATTCTTCAATACAAGTAAATCATTCTAGCGAGACTGACACCTCTTTTAAAGTTCTGGCTCAGCTACCTCCACCGAGAGTAGCGTGCGTGTTGCATTTCTAAATCAACTTACTTAATTTATAAGTGTTCGCTGCAAGAATTCACTATATGTTGAACCTGCACATTCAGCCCCTCGGCTGCGAACCACACCGTGTAAGGACATCATATTGTCTCAAAAATGTTTCAAGTTTAGTGAAATCCCATCTTGCGAATTGCTAAGTTGAGAGATCAGATTTATACAAAAAGCTTCTATCATGGTGATCGGTTTGACAGCTAAGTCGTCGTACAATACGTTCGGTCTAGTGCATAATGAATACAATCGCTTATCTTTGCCTATGCCTCAAAAGAATGTCAGTTCTACTGAAAAATCTAGTTGGTCCTACTGGATACGTATTTAGAACACGCGCTTTCTTTGGCAGCTATTTCTAGCCTAGGGTTTTGCAGGGTGATACGAAGTGTCTGCGCAGCTAACAACCTGAATTGGCTGATTAATCCGAACGGCTACGGGTAGAGGCTTCATCGACAGCTCGTTAGATTCAATCCAGGGGTCAGTGTGTCTGGCAGAGACGGAGCTATTATTAGTTTTTACAACAGCAACAAAATGAGTAACGAGGGATTTCTGAATTTGCGAAATAGAATCAGTCAGACCCATTTCAATTTCGGCGACAGGGACAGTCAGGTCGAGCTGCGAATGCTAAGATGGAGTCTGTCGCTAAACCAAGCTTAGTAGCAGCAAGCAGACCCGCCGAACCTAATTCTGTGCAAAATATTCTAAAATTCTTACTCGAATATGCTGCCATAGATAATCTGGGAACTAAAGCGGATCGCGGAGGTAATTATCTTTTGCATTTTACACGATATATGATTATGGACGAGTTTTCGAGCAATACGGGTTTTCAGGGATCGGGTCTATGACACTACGGACTCCAGCTCTACAAATGGCTAATTACAAACTTCTAATGTCGCTAAATCCGTAGCAAGACACTGACTGGGATCCTGTAACTCACTTATACTGTTTGCCGTAATATCTATTACGCGTGTCACAAAATGCACCGTCGCCAATAAATACACAGATGGCATGATGTTGTTCCGAGCAAGCGAATTTTTCTCATTGTCTCTCCGTCATCGGAACAATGCTGGCACTGTCCACGATATGACATCTAGTCAATGGGACCTAATCGAAACAGTAACCTTTAAGGCAGCAGAGTGTCTACCGCTCGGTTCGGGCAAATTCATCCAAGCGAAGTTTTAGGCTCACGTAAACATATACGCAATATCTGATAGCCTATTCGTTTCACAGGCAAACTGTAGTCACTTGGGATAATCAATGAGCAGTAC